>PVJX010031951.1:0-20801 GCA_004027295.1 Dolichotis patagonum | reverse complement strand
TAAGGCATGATGATGTCACAATGGGATATTTTGAGGCCATATTTGGTACAGTGATGTCATAATGTGCACCTATGTCATCACAGTGGGGAATTGTGTTATCATAAAGCTTGATTGTGCTGCTCTAATGAGGGCAAAGTGAGGTCATAATAGGGTAATTGTGGTGTCACACTGGAAATGATGCTGTCACAATGGCCCAAGTCAGTGTCACGACAGTGCAACTTGAGGTGACAGTGAATCATTATACTGTGAACAAAAAGGAATAGTGATGCTATAATGGGGACTTTGATGTCATCATGGGCACTTGTGTCACACCGGGCAGTTATGAGGTCACAAGATAAAGCTGTACCATTAATGCAGAATAGTCTGTTCATAATGGGGAATTGACAAATCCTGATGTGGGTATCATGATGTCAAAATAGCGCAGGGTGGTGTTACAATGGGGTATTGTAATGCCATAATGTGGAACTATGCTGTCATAACATGTCACTGTGATGTCAGAATTGGGTATTGTGATGTCATAAAGGTTAATTGTGCTGCTATAATGATAGAACAGGAGCTCATAATGAGGGAGTTGTTTCGCTATAATATGCAATTGTGATGTTCCCAGTGGGCCTCATGAAGTAACAATATGGCATTCTTGGCTGACAATACAGAATTGTGATATCATAGTGGGGCACTGTGATGTCACAATGGGAACTTCTGTCACTTTGGGCAGTTATGATGTCATAAAAGAAAACTGTAACATCCATAGAGAATTCTCTGGTATGAAGGAGGAATTGACAAGTCATTATGAGTGTATCATCAAGTCAACATAGGGCAGTGTGCTGTAACAACGGGGTACTGCACTGCCATAATGTTTAAGTATGATGTCATAACATGTCACTGTGATGTCACACTTGGGAAGTGTGATGTCATAAAGGTTAATTGTGCTGTTATAAATGGGCAACATGTGCTCATAACTTGGGAGTAGTTCTGCTAAAATAGGGAATTGTGATATTCCAACTGGGCATCATGAGGTAACAATATGGCATTATTGGGTGACAATAAAATATTGTCATATGATACTGGGTCACTGTGATGTTACAATTGTACTGGTGTAATCACAGACGGCAATTGTGATATCACAGTGGGCAGTCATGATATCTCAAAGCAAAATTGTAATGTCATACTGGGAGTTGCGAGGTCACAATAGAACACATAACATAATAGTGCATTATGAGGTCACAAAGGCATCGCATGATGCCAAAATGTGATACCATGATGTCATATCCATCATTTTTGTGTCACAATTGGCAATTGTGATATTGTAAGATAATTTAAATTTCATGATGAGAATTGTGAGATCTTAAGTGTGAATTGTGATGTCACATTGGCAGTATTTGAGGTCACAATAAGGTGTTATGATGTCACAGTAGGACATGGTGATGTCACAGCAGGAGTAGTAAAAGGAAGGAAAGGAAGGAAAAGGAACAAAATATCAATCTTACATCTGGTTTTCTGTGTGTAACATAGTATTTAAAGAAAGAGATAAAAAAATTATAATTCTTCCTATATATTGAAACTGGAAAAGAGTTCTCAAATGCCTGAAAAAGCAAATGTTACATTCAAGTGAATGCATGTTTTAGCAGAAAAAATTTGAAACATAAATCTTAGAACTCTCAATCGAGTACTTTTTTGCGGCTTGGAGGTGTATGAAGTGTAGAAGGCTGCCCTGGAAGATCTTCTAATCATAATTAAGGTAAACATAGGTTGTGATGGAGCCCTAATGCAGCATTATGTGCTCAAAATGGAAATTATGAGCTGGTGACGTCGCTTTATAAAGTCAGAATGGGGGAAGAGTGAGATCCTAATGGGGGTATCCTGAGGGCACAGGAGAGAATTGTGATGTCATGATGGGATATTTTATATCACAATAGCGAATTTGCAGGTCACAGTGGGGCATAGTGACAGCATAAAGGAATGGCATGGTACCATAATGAGGACACTGACATGGTAACGAGGGCAATGTGAGATCACCATGGGGAATTGTGAAGTAACATAGAAAAGTGTCTCATTATGGGGTACAGTGGTGTCACAATAGGGTGCTGTTATTTCAAAGTGTTGTGTTGTTCTGTCACTATCATTCATCTACTCTTACACTGGAGAACTGTGGTATCACTAAGGTTTATTGTGATGTTGTAATGGATCATTATGATATCATGATTCGGAAATCTTAAGTCATATGGAGAACTATGATGTCGCAATGGGGTGGTGTGATACCACACTAGGATGTGTGAAGTCACAATAGGGCATGATGATGTCACAATGGGATATTTTGAGGCCATATTTGGTACAGTGATGTCAAAATATGCATCTATGTCGTCACAGTGGGGAATTGTGTTTTCATAAAGCTTGATTGTTCCACTCTAATGATGGCAATATGAGGTAATAATAGAGTAATTGTGGTTTCACACTGGAAATCATGCTGTCACAATGAGCCAAGTTAGTGTCACCACAGTGCAACTTGAGGTGACAGTGAATCATTATACCGTGAAAAAAAAAGGAATTGTGATGCTATAATGGGTAATTTGATGTTATCATGGGCACTTGTGTCACACTGGGCAGTTATGAGTTCACAAGAGAAAACTGTATCATCAATGCAGAATTGTTTGTTGTTAATGGGGAATGGACAATTCATGATGTGGGTATCATGATGTCAAAATAGGGCAGGGTGGTGTTACAATCGGGTATTGTAATGCCATAATGTGGAAGAATGCTGTCATAACATTTCACTGTGATGTCACAATTGGGATTTGTGATGTCATAATGGTAAATTGTGCTCCTATAATTATAGAACAGGAGCTCATATTCAGGGAGTTCTTCGCTATAATATGCAATTGTGATGTTCACACTGCGCATCATGAGTTAACAATATGTCATTCTTGGGTGACAATACAGAATTCTGATTTCATAGTCTGGCACTGTGATGTCACAATGGTCCTTGTTATATCACAGTGGGCAATTGTGATGTCACAGTGGGCAATCATGATGTCACAAAGGAAATTTTAATGTCATAATGTGAATAGCGAGGTTAAAACTGAACTCATGTCACAATAGGACATTACGATGACACAAATGCAGAGCATGATGCCAAAATGTGATACCATGATGTCATATCCATCATTGTGGTGTCAAAATTGGCAATTGTGATATTGTAAGATAATATAAATGTCATGATGAGAATTGTGAGATCTTAATTGTGAATTGTGATGTCACATTGTCAGTATACGTGGTCACAATAGGGTGTTATGATGTCACAGTAGGACATGGTGATGTCACAGCAGGAGTAGTAAAAGAAAGTAAAGAAAGGAAAAGGAAAAAACTATCAAACTTGCATCTGGTTTTGTGTGGGTAACCTAGTATGAAAAGAAATAGTTAAAAAAATTATAATTCTTCCAATATATTGACAGTGGAAAAGAGTTCTCAGATGCCTGAAAAAGCAAATGTTACATTCAAGTGAAGGCATTTTTTAGCAGAAACAATTTGAAACATAAATCTTAGAACTCTGAATCCAGCACTTTTTTGGGGCTTTGAGCTGTATGAAGTGTAGAAGTGTGCCTTGGAAAACCTTCTAATCATAATTAAGGTAAACATAGGTTGTAATTCGATCTAATGGAGCATTATGTGACCAAAATGGAAATTATGAGCCAGTGACGTTGCTTTATAAAGTCAGAATGGGGGAAGAGTGAGATCCTAATGGGGGCATCCTGATGGCAGAGGAGATTATTGTGATGTCAGGATGGGATATTTTATATCACAATAGGGAATTTGGAGGTCACAGTGGCGCATAGTGACAGCATAAAGGAATGGCATGGTACCATAATGAGGACACTGATATGGCAATGAGGGCAATGTGAGATCACCATGGGGAATTGTAAAGTAACAGTGAAAAGTGTCTCGTCATGGGGTACAGTGGTGTCACAATAGGGTGCTGTGATGTCACAGTGGAGTGTTGTTCTGTCACAATCATGCATCTACTCTTTGCACTGGAGAACTGTTATATCACTTGGGTTTATTGTGATGTTGTAATGGATCATTATGATAACATGATGGCGAATTCTTAAGTCATATGGAGAACTATGATGTTGCAATGTGGTGGTGTGATACCACAATAGGATGTTTGAAGTCACAATAAGGCATGATGATGTCACAATTGGATGTTGTGAGGCCATATTTGGTACAGTGATATCATAATATGCATCCATGTCAACACAGTGGGGAATTGTGGTATCATAAAGCTTGATTGTGCTGCTCTAATGAGGGCAATGTGAGGTTATAATAGGGTAATTCTGGTGTCACACCGCAAATGATGCTGTCACAATGGGCCAAGTTTGTGTCATCACAGTGCAATTTGAGGTGACAGTGAATCATTATACTGTGAAAAAAAAGGAATTGTGATGCTATAATGAGGAATTTGATGTCATCATGGGCACTTGTGTCACACTGGGCAGTTATGAGGTCACAAGAGAAAACTGTATCATCAATGCAGAATTGTCTGTTCATAATGGGGAATTGAGAATTCCTGATGTGGGTATCATGATGTCAAAATAGGGCAGGGTGGTGTTACAATGGGGTATTGTCATGCCATAATGTGGAACTATGCTGTCATAACATGTCACCGTGATGTCACAATTGGGAATTGTGATGTCATAAAGGTTATTTGTGCTGCTATAATGATAGAACAGGAACTCATAATCAGGGAGTTGTTTCGCTATAATATGCAATTGTGATATTCCCACTGGGCATCATGAGGTAACAATATGGAATTCTTGGGAGAAAATACAGAATGGTGATAGCACAGTGGGGCACTGTGATGTCACAAATGGTCCTGGTGATATCACAGTGGGCAATTGTGATGTCACAGTGGGCAATCATTATGTCACAAAGGAATTTTAATGTCATAATGTGAATTGCGAGGTTACAACAGAACACATGTCACAATAGGGCATTATGACGACACAAATGCATAGCATGATGTTATAATGTGATACCATGATGTCATATCCATCATTGTGACGTCACAATTGTCAATTGTGATGTTGTAAGATAATTTAAATGTCATGATGAGAATTGTGAGATCTGAGTTGTGAATTGTGATGTCACATTGGCAGTATATTAGGTCACAATAGGGCGTGATCATGTCACAGTAGGACATGGCGATGTCACAGCAGGAAAAGTAAAAGAAAGAAAGGAAAAGGAAAAAAATATCAAACTGGCATCTGATTTTTTGTGTGTGTGAGCCTAGTATTAAAAGAAATAGATAAAAAACGTTACAATTTTTCCACTATCTTGAGATTGGATAAGACTTCTTAAATGCCTGAAAAAGCAAATGTTACATTCAAGTAAACTCATTTGTTAGCGGAAACAAATTGAAACATAAATCTTACAACTCTGAATCCAACACTTTTTGTGGGCCTGGAGCTGCATGAAGGGTTATAGGGTGCCTTCGTAGATCTTCTAATCATAATTCAGGTAAACATAGGTGGTGAAGGGGCACTATTGGAGCATTATGTGATGGAAATGGAAATTATGAACTAATATTGTGGCTTTATAAAGTCAGAATGTGGGAAGAGTGAGAACCTAATGGGGGTTTCCTGATGGCATTGCAGAGAATTTTGATGTCATAATGGGATATTTGATGTCACAATAGGGACTTTGGGGGTCAGCTTTGAGTATAGTGACAGCATAAAAGAATGCCATGATATCATAATGAGGACACTGAGATGATAACGAGGCCAATGTGAGATCATGATGGGGAATTGTGAAGTAACAGAGAAAAACATGCATTCTGTGGTTCAGTAGTATCGCAATAGGGAGCTGTGATGTCACAGTGGAGTGTTGTTCTGTCACAAGGATGCATCTACTGTTATCACTCGAGAACTGGGTTTTGACAAGGTTTTATGGTCATGCTCTACTGGATGATTATGATATCATGATGTGGAATTCTGAAGTCATATGGAGAACTATGATGTCATAATGGGGTGCTGTGATTCCACAATAGGATGTGTGAAGTCACAATGAGGCATGATTATTCCACAATGGAATATTTCGATGCCATATTAGGTACAGTGATGTAATAATGTGCAAGTATGTTGTCACAGTGGGGAATTGTGGTATCAAAAAGGTTGATTTTTGTGCTCTAATGAGGGAACTGTGTGGTCATAATAGAGTAATTGTGACGTCACACTGGAAATGATGATGTCACAATGGGCCAAGCTAGTGTCCCCACAGGGCACCTTGAGGTGAAACTTAATCATTAACCTGTGAAAAAGTGGAAATATGATGGAATAATGGGGAGTGTGATGTCACAATGGGCACTTGCGTCACTTTAGGCAGTTATGATATCAGAAAAAAAAAACTGTAACATCCATAGAGCATTCTCTGGTCATAATGGGAAATTGACAAGTCATGATGAGGGTATCACCAAGTTAACATAGGGCAGTGTGCTGTCACAACGGGGTACTGTAATGCCATAATGTGGAACTATGATGTCATAACATGTCACTGTGATGTCACAGTTCAGAATTGTGATGTCATAAAGGTTAACTGTGCTGTTATAATTAGGCAACATGTGCTCATAATTTAGGAGAAGTTTTGCTAAAATAGGGAATTATGATTTTCCAACTGGGCATCATGTGGTAACAATATGGCATGGTTGCGTGACAATACAACATGGTGATATCATACTGGGTCACTGTGATGTTACAACTGTACTGGTGATATCACAGTGGGCAATTGTGATATCACAGTGGACAATCATGATATGTCAAAGGAAAATTGTAATTTCATACTGTGAATTGCAAGGTCACAATAGAACACATGTCATAATAGTGCAGTATGATGTCACAAAGGCATAGCATAATGCCAAAATGTGATACCATGATGTCATATCCATGATAGTGGTGTCAGAATTGGAAATTGTGATATTGTAAGATAATTTAAATGTCATGATGTGAATTGTGAGATCTTAATTGTGAATTGTGAGATCTTAATTTTGAATTGTGATGTCACATTGGCAGTATACGAGGATAAAATAGGGTGTTATGATGTCACAGTAGGTACATGCTGATGTCACAGCAGGAGTAGTAAAAGAAAGGAACGGAAGGAAAAGGAAAAAAATATCAAGCTTACCTCTTGTTTTGTGTGTGTAACCTAGTATTAAGAGAAATAGATAAAAAAAATAAAATTCTTCCAATATATTGAGACTGGAAAAGAGTTCTCAAATGCCCGAAAAAGCAAATGTTACATTCCAGTGAAGGCATTTTTTAGCAGAAACAATTTGAAACATAAATCTTAGAACTCTGAATCCAGTACTTTTTGGAGCTTTGAGCTGTATGAAGTTTAGAAGTGTGCCTTGGAAGGTTTTCTAAAGATAATTGAGGTAAATATAGGTTGTGATGCGGCCCTAATGGAGCATTATGTGATCAAAATGGAAATTATGAGCTAGTGACATCGATTTATAAAGTCGGAATGGGGGAAGAGTGAGATCCTAATGGGGGCACCCTGATGGCACACAAGAGAATTGTGATGTCATGATGGGATATTTTATATCAAAATAGGGAAATTGGAGGGCACACTGGGGCATAGTTACAGCATAAAGGAATGGCATGGTACCATAATGAGGACACTGATATGGTAACGAGGGCAATGTGAGATCACCATGCGGAATTGTGAAGTAACAGTTAAAAGTGTCTCATCATGGGTTACAGTGGTGTCACAGTAGTGTGCTGTGATGTCACAGTGGAGCGTTGTTCTGTCACAATCATGCATCTACTCTTTTCACTGGAGAACTGTGATATCACTGGGGTTTATTGTGATGTTGCAATGGATAATTATGATATCATGATGGTGAATTATTAAGTCATATGGAGAACTATGATGTCACAATGGGGTGGTGTGAAACCACAATAGGATGTGTGAAGTCACAATAAGGCATTATGATGTCACAATGGGATATTTTGAGGCCATATTTGGTAGGGTGATGCCATAATATGCGTCTATGTCATCACAGTGGGGAATTGTGGTATCATAAAGGTTGATTTTCCTGCTCTAATGAGGGAACTGTCAGGTCATAATAGAGTAACTGTGATGTCACACTGGAAATGATGATGTCACAATGGGCCAAGCTAGTGTCACCACAGGGCACCTTGAGGTGAACGTTAATCATTAACCTGTGAAAAAGGGGAAATATGATGGAATAATGGGGAGTGTGATGTCACAATGGGCACTTGCGTCACTTTAGGCAGTTATGATATCACAAAAGAAAACTGTAACATCCATAGAGAATTCTCTGGTCATAATGGGAAATTGACAAGTCATGATGAGGGTATCATCAAGTTAACATAGGGCAGTATGCTGTCACAACGGGGTACTGTAATGCCATAATGTGGAACTATGATGTCATAACATGTCACTGTGATGTCACAGTTAGGAATCGTGATGTCAAAAAGGTTAATTGTGCTATTATAATTAGGCAACATGTGCTCATAATTTAGGAGTAGTTTTGCTAAAATAGGGTATTGTGATGTTCCAACTGGGCATCATGAGGTAACAATATGGCATTATTGGGTGACAATACAACATTGTGATATCATAGTGGTTCACTGTGTTGTTACAATTCTACTGGTGATATCACAGTGGGCAATTGTGATATCTCAGTGGGCAATCATGATATCTCAAAGGAAAATTGTAATGTCATACTGGGAATTGCCAGGTCACAACAGAACACATGTCATAATAGTGCATTATGATGTCACAAAGGCATAGCATGATGCCAAAATGTGATACCATGATGTCATATCCATTATTGTGGTGTCACAATAGGCAATTGTGATATTGTAAGATAAGTTAAATGTCATGAAGAGAATTGTGAGATCTTAATTGTGAATTGTGATGTCACATTGGCAGTATAGGAGGTCACAATAGGGTTTTATGATGTCACAGTAGGACATGGTGATGTCACAAAAGGAGTAGTAAAAGAAGGGAAAGGAAGGATAAGGAAAAAATATCAAACTTACATCTGGTTTTGTGTGTGTAACCTAGTATTAAAAGAAATAGGTAAAAAATTACAATATTTCCAATATATTGAGATTGCAAAAGAGTTCTCAAATGCCTGAAAAAGCAAATGTTACATTCAAGTGAAGGCATTTTTTAGCAGAAACAATTTGAAACATGAATCTTAGAACTCTGAATCCAGTACTTTTTTGGGGCTTGGAGCTGTATGAAGTGTGGAAGGATGCCTTGGAAGATATTCCAATCATAATTAAGGTAAACATACGTTGTGATGGACCCCTAATGGAGCATTATGTGATCAAAATGGAAATTATGAGCTAGTGACCTAACTTTATAAAGCCAGAATGGTGGAAGTGTGAGATCCTAATGGGGGTATTCTGATGGCACAGGAGAGAATAGTGATGTCATGATGGGAGATTTTATATCACAGTAGGGAATTTGGAGGTCACAGTGGGGCATAGTGACAGCATAAAGGAATGGCATGGTACCATAATGAGGACACAGATATGGTAACGAGGGCAATGTGAGATCACGATGGGGAATTGTATAGTAACAGTGAAAAGTGTCTCTTCATCGGGTACAGTGGTGTCAAAATAGGGTGCTGTGATGTCACAGTTTAGTGTTGTTCTGTCACAATCATGCATCAACTCTTTTCACTGGAGAACTGTGATATCACTAGGGTTTATCGTGATGTTGTAATGGATCATTATGACATCATGATGGGGAATTCTTAAGTCATATGGAGAACAATGATATCGCAATGGGGTGGTGTGATACCACAATAGGATGTGTGAAGTCACAATAAGGCATGATGATGTCATAATGGGATATTTTGAGGCCATATTTAGTACAGTGATGTCATAATATGCAACTATGTTGTCACAGTGGGGTATTGTAGTAACATAAATGTTGATTGTCCTGCTCTAATGAGGGCAATATGAGGTCATAATAGGGTAATTGTGGTGTCACACTGGAAATCATGCTGTCAAAATGGGCCAAGTTAGTGTCACCACAGTGCAACTTGAGGTTACAGTGAATCATTATACTGTGAAAAAAAGGAATTGTGATGCTATAATGGGGACTTTGATGTCATCATGGGCACTTGTGTCTCACCGTGCAGTTATGAGCTCTCAAGAGAAAACTGTAACATCAATGCAGAATTTTCTGTTCATAATGCGGAATTGACAATTCCTGATGTGGGTATCATGATGTCAAAATAGGGCAGGGTGGTGTTAAAATGGGGTATTGTAATGCCATAATATGGAACTATGCTGTCATAACATGTCACTGTGATGTCCCAATTGGGAATTGTGATGTCATCAAGGTTAATTGTGCTACTATAATTATAGAACTGGAGCTCATAATCAGAGAGTTGTTTCTCTATAATATGCAATTGTGATGTTCCCACTGGGAATCATGAGGTAACAATATGGCATTCTTGGGTGACAATACAGAATTGTGATTTCATAGTGGGGCACTGTGATGTCACAATGGTCCTGGTGATATCACAGTGGACAATTTTGATGTCATAGTGGGCAATCATGATGTCACAAAGGAAATTTTAATGTCATAATGCGAATTGCCAGGTTAAAAAACCCCATGTCACAATAGGGCATTATGGTGACACAAATGCATAGCATCATGTTATAATGTGATGCCATGATGTCATATCCAGCATTGTGATGTCACAATTGTCAACTGTGATGTTGTAAGATAATTTAAATATCATGATGAGAATTGTGAGATCTGAATTGTGAATTGTGATGTCACATTGGCAGTATATGAGGTCACAATAAGGGGTTATCATGTTACAGTAGGACATGGCGATGTCACAGTAGGAAAAGGAAAAGAAAGGAAGGAAAAGGAAAGAAATATCAAACTGGCGTCTGGCTTTTTCTGTGTGTGAGCCTAGTATTAAAAGAAATATATAAAAAAATTTACAATTTTTCCACTATCTTGAGACTGGAAATGTTTTCTTAACTGCTTGAAAAAGCAAATGTTACATTCAAGTAAACTCATTTGTTGGCAGAAACAAATTGAAACATAAAACTTAGAAATCTGAATCCAGTACATTTTGTGGGCCTGGATCTCCATGAAGGGTTATAGGGTGCCTTCAATCATCTTCTAATCATAATTAAGGTAAACATAGGTTGTGATGCGGTACTATTGGAGCATTATGTGATCAAAATGGAAATTATGAGCTAATGATGTGGCTTTATAAAGTCAGAATTGGTTAAGATTGAGATCCTAATCGGGGAATCCTGATGGCACTGCAGAGAATTTTGATGTCATAATGGGATATATGACATCACAATAGGTAATTTAGTGGTCACAGTGGGGAATAGTGACAGCATAAAGGAATGCCATGATACCATAATGAGGACACTGAGATGATAACGAGGCCAATGTGAGATTATAATGGGGAATTGTGAACTAACAGTGAAAAACATGCATCCTGGGGTACAGTGGTATCACAATAGGGTGCTGTGATATCACAGTGGAGTGTTGTTCTATCCCAATCATGCATCTACTCTTTTTGCTGGAGAACTGTGATATCACTAGGGTTTATTGTGATGTTGTAATGGATCATTATGATATCATGATGCGGAATTCTTAAGTCATATGGAAAAGTATGATGTCGCAATGGGGTGGTGTGATACCACAATAGGATGTTTGAAGTCACAATAAGGCATGATGATGCCACATTGGGATAATTTGAGGACATATTTGGTACAGTGATGTCATAATATGCATCTATGTCATCACAGTGGGGAATTGTGGTATCATAAAGGTTGATTGTGCTGCTCTAATGAGGGCAATGTCAGGTCACAATATGGTAATTGTGGTGTCACACTGGAAATGATGCTGTCACAATGGGCCAAGTTAGCATCACCACAGTGTAACTTGAGGTGACAGTGAATCATTATACTGTGAAAAATAAGAAATTGTGATGCTATAATGGGGGCTTTGATGTCATCATCTGCACTTGTGTCACACTGGGCAGTTATGAGGTCACAAGAGAAAACTGTAACATCAATGCAGAATTGTCTGTTCATAATGGGGAATTGACAATTCCTGATGTGGGTATCATGATGTCAAAATAGGGCAGTGTGGTGTTACAATGGGGTATTGTCATGCCATCTTGTGGAACTATGCTGTCATAACATGTCACTGTGATGTCACAATTGGGAATTTTGATGTCATAAAGGTTAATTTTGCTGCTATAATTATAAAACAGGAGCTCATAATCAGGGAGTTGTTTCGCTGTAATATGCAATTGTAATGTTTCCACTGGGCATCATGAGGTAACAATATGGCATTCTTGGGTGACAATACAGAATTGTGATATCATAGTGTGGCACGGTGATGTCACAATGGTCCTGGTGATATCACAGTGGGCAATTGTGATGTCACAGTGGGCAATCATGATGGCACAAAGGAAATTTTAATGTCATAATGTGAATTGCGAGGTTCAAAAAAACACATGTCACAATAGGGCATTATGATGCCACAAATGCATAGCATGATGTTATAATGTGATACCATGATGTCATATCCATCATTTTGATGTCACAATTGTCAATTGTGATGTTGTAAGAAAATTTAAATGTCATGATGAGAAATTTGAGATCTGAGTTGTGAATTGTGATATCACTTTGGCAGTATATGAGGTCACAAGAGGGCATTATCATGTCACAGTAGGACATGGCGATGACACAGCAGGAAAAGGAAAAGAAAGGAAGGAAAAGGAAAGAAATATCAAATTGGCGTCTGGATTTTTGGGTGTGTGAGCCTAGTATTAAAAGAAATATATAAAAAAATTACAATTTTTGCACTATCTTGAGACTGGAAAAGATTTCTTAAATGCCTGAAAAAGCAAATGTTAGATTCCAGTAAACTCATTTGTTAGCAGAAACAAATTGAAACATAAATCTTAGAACTCTGAATCCAGTACATTTGTTGGCCTGGAGCTGCATAAAGGTTTATAGGGTGCCTTCGTAGATCTTCTAATCATAATTAAAGTAAACATAAGTTGTGATGGGGCACTATTGGAGCATTATTTGATCAAAATGGAAAATATGATCTAATGATGTGGCTTTATAAAGTCAGAATGGGGGAAGAGTGACATCCTAATGAGTGTTTCCTGATGGCACTGCAGAGAATATTGATGTCATATTGGGATATTTGATGTCAGAATAGGTACTTTGGAGGTCACAGTGGGGCCTAGTGACAGCATAAAGGAAAGCCATGATACCATAAATAGGACACTGAGATGATAACGAGGCCAATGTGAGATCATAATGGGGAATTGTGAAGTAACAGTGAAAAACGTGTATCCTGGGGTAGAGTGGTATAACAATAGGGAGCTGTGATGTCACAGTGGAGTGTTGTTCTGTCACAAGGATGTATCTACTGTTATCACTGGAGAACTGTGTTTTGACAAGGGGTTATGGTCATGCTGTAATGGATGATTATGATATCATGATGGGGAATTCTGAAGTCACATGGAGACCTATAATGTCACAATGGGGTGCTGTGATTCCTCAATAGGATGTGTGAAGTCACAATGAGGCATGATGATTCCACAATGGAATATTTTGATGCCGTGTTTGGTACAGTTATGTAATAATGTGCAACTATGTTGTCACAGTGGGGAATTGTGGTATCATAAAGTTTGATTGTGCTGCTCTAATGAGGGCACTGTGAGGTCATAATAGGGTAATTGTCATGTTACATAGGAAATGATGATGTCACAATGGGCCAAGCTAGTGTCACCACAGGGCACCTTGAGGTGAAAGAGAATCATTACCCTGTGAAAAAGGGGAATTGTGATGGAATAATCGGGACTGTAATGTCACAATGGGTACTTGTGTCACTTTGGGCAGTTATGATGTCACAAAAGAAAACTGTAACATCCATAGAGAATTCTCTGGTCATAATGGGGAATTGCCAAGTCATGATGAGGGTATCATCAAGTAAACATAGGGCAGTCTGCTTTCAGAACGGGGTACTGTAATGCAATAATGTGGAAATATGATATCACAACATGTCACTGTGATGTCACAGTTGGGAATTCTGATGTCATAAAGGTTAACTGTGTTGTTATATTTAGGCAACATGTGCTCATAATATAGGAGAAGTTTTGCTAAAATAGGGAATTGTGATGTTCCCACTGGGCATCACGAGGTAACAATATGGCATTATTGCGTGACAATACAAAATTGTGATATCATACTGGGTCACTGTGATGTTACAATTGTACTGGTGATATCACAGTGGGCAATTGTGATATCACAGTGGGCAATCATATCTCAAAGAAAAATTGTAATGTCATCCTGAGAGTGCGAGGTCACAATAGAACACATGTCATAATAGTGCATTATGATGTCACAAAGGCATAGCATGATGCCAAAATGTGATACCATGATGTCATATCCAACATTGTGGTGTCACAATTGGCAATTGTGATATTGTAAGATAATTTAAATTTCATGATGTGTATTGTGAGATCTTAGTTTTGAATTGTGATGTCACATTGGCAGTATAAGAGGTCACAATAGGGTGTTATGATGTCACAGTAGAACATGGTGATGTCACAGCAGGAGTAGTAAATGAAAGGAAAGGAAAGAAAAGGAAAAAAATCAAACTGGCATCTGGTTTTGTGTGTGTAACCTAGTATGAAAAGAAATAGATAAAAAAATTACAATTCCTCCAATATATGGAGACTGGAAAAGAGTTCTCAAATGCCTGAAAAAGCAAATGTTACATTCAATTGAAGGTATTTTTTAGCAGAAACATTTTGAAACATAAATCTTAGAACTCTGAATCCAGTAATTTTTTAGGGCTTGGAGCTGTATGAATTGTAGAAGGGTGCCTTGGAATATCTTCTAATCATAATTCAGGTAAACATAGGTTGTGATGGGGCCCTAATGGAGCATTATGTGACCAAAATGGAAATTATGAGCTAGTGGCGTCGCTTTATAAAGTCAGAATGGGGGAAGAGTGAGATCCTAATGGGGGCATCCTGATGGCACAGGAGAGAATTGTGATGTCATGTTGGGATATTTTATATCACAATAGGGAATTTGGATTTCGCAGAGGGGCATAGTGACTGCATAAAGGAATGGCATGGTACCATAATGAGGACACTGATATGATAAGGAGGGCAATGTGAGATCACTATGGGGAATTGTGAATTAACAATGAAAAGTGTCTCATCATGGGGTACAGTGGTGTCACCATAGGGTGCTGTGATGTCACAGTGGAGTGTTGTTCTGTCACAATCATGCGTCTACTCTTTTTGCTGGAGAACTGTGATATCACTAGGGTTTATTGTGATGTTGTAATGGATCATTATGATATCATGATGGGGAATTCTTAAGTCATATGGAGAACTATGATGTCGCAATGTGGTGGTGTGATACCACAATAGGATGTGTGAAGTCACAATAAGGCATGCTGATGTCACAAGGGGATATTTTGAGGCCATGTTTGGTACAGTGAGGTTATAATATGCATCTATGTCGTCACAGTGGGGAATTGTGGTATCATAAAGGTTGATTGTGCTGCTCTAATGAGGGCAATGTGAGGTCACAATAGGGTAATTGTGGTGTCACACTGGAAATGATGCTGTCACAATGGGCCAAGTTAGCGTCACCAGAGTGCAACTTGAGGTGACAGTGAATAATTATACTGTGAAAAAAAAGAAATTGTGATGCTATAATGGGGACTTTGATGTCATCATGGGCAGTTGTGTCACACTGGGTAGTTACGAGATCACAAGAGAAAACTGTAACCTCCATGCAGAATTGTCTGTTCAAAAGGGGAATTGACAATTCCTGATGTGGGTATCATGATGTCAAAATAGGGCAGGGTGGTGTTACAATGGGGTACTTTAATGCCATCTTGTGGAACTATGCTGTCATAACATGTCACTGTGATGTCACAATTGGGAATTTTGATGTCATAAAAGTTAATTGTGCTGCTATAATTATAGAACAGGAGCTCATAATCAGGGAGTTGTTTCGCTATAATATGCAATTGTGATGTTCCCACTGGGCATCATGAGGTAACAATATGACATTCTTGGGTGACAATACAGAATTGTGATATCATAGTGGGGCACTGTGATATCAAAATGGTCCTGGTGATATCACAGTGGGCAATTGTGATTTCACAATGGGCAATCATGATGACACAAAGGAAATATTAATGTCATAATGTGAATTGCGAGGGTCAAAGAGATCACATGTCACGATAGTGCATTATGATGACACAAATGCATAGCATGATGTTATAATGTGATACCATGATGTCATATCCATCATTGTTATGTCACAATTGTCAATTGTGATGTTGTAAGATAATTTAAATATCATGATGGGAATTGTGAGATCTGAATTGTGAATGGTGATATCACATTGGCAGTATATGAGGTCACAATAGGGCATTATCATGTCACAGTAGGACATGCTGATGTCACAGGAGGAAAAGGAAAAGAAAGGAAGGAAAAGGAAAGAAATATCAAATTGGCATCTGGCTTTTTGGGTGTGTGAGCCTAGTATTAAAAGAAATATATAAAAAAATTTCAATTTTTCCACTATCTTCAGACTGGAAAAGATTTCTTAAATGCCTGAAAAAGCAAATGTTACATTCAAGTAAACTCATTTGGTAGCAGAAACAAATTGAAACATAAATCTTAGAACTCTGAAACCAGTACTTTTTGTGGGCCTGGAGCTGTATGAAGGGTTATAGGGTGCATTCGTTGATCTTCTAATCATAATTAAGGTAAACATACGTTGTGATCTGGCACTATTGGAGCATTACTTGATCAAAATGGAAATTATGTGCTAATGATGTGGCTTTACAAAGTCAGAATGGGGGAAGAGTGAGATTCTAATGGGGTTTCCTGATGGCACTGCAGCGAACTTTGATGTCATAATGGGATATTTGATGTCACAATAGGGAATTTGGACGTCAACGTTGGGCATAGTGACAGCATAAAGGAATGGCATGGTACCATAATGAGGACACTGATATGATAACGAGGGCAATGTGAGATCACCATGGGGAATTGTGAAATAACAGTGAAAAGTGTCTCATCATGGGGTACAGTGGTGTCAAAATAGGGTGCTGTGATGTCACAGTAGAGTGTTGTTCTGTCACAATCGTGCATCTACTCTTCACTGGAGAACTGTGCTATCACAAGTGTTTATTGTGATGTTGTAATGGATCATTATGACATCATGATGGGGAATTCTTAAGTCATATGGAGAACTATGATGTTACAATGGGGTGGTGTGATACAACAATAGGATGTGTGAAGTCACAATAAGGCATGATGATGTCACAATAGGATATATTGAGGCCATATTTTGTACAGTGATGTCATAATATGCATCTATGTCGTCACAGTGGGGAATTGTGGTATCATAAAGGTTGATTGTGGTGCTCTAATGAGGGCAATGTGAGGTCATAATAGGGTAATTGTGCTGTCACACTGGAAATGATGCTGTCACAGTGGGCCAAGTTAGTGTCACCACAGTGCAACTTGAGGTGACCGTGAATCATTATGCTGTGAAAAAAAAGGAATTGTGATGCTATAATGGGTACTTTGATATCATCATGGGCACTTGTGTCACACCTGGCAGTTATGGGGTCACAATAGAAAACTGTAACATAAATGCAGAATTGTCTGTTCATAATGGGGAATTGACAATTCCTGATGTTGGTATCATGATGTCAAAATAGGGTAGGGTGGTGTTAAAATGGGCTATTGTAATGCCATAATGTGGAACTATGCTGTCATAACATGTCACTGTGATGTCACATTTGGGAATTGTGGTGTCATAAAAGTTAACTGTGCTGCTATAATTATAGAACAGGAGCTCATAATCAGGGAGTTGTTTCGCTATAATATGCAAGTGTGATGTTCCCACTGGGCATCATGAGGTAACAATATGGCATTCTTGGGTGACAATACAGAATTTTGATATCATAGTGGGACACTGTGATGTCACAATGTTCCTGGTGATATCACAGTGGGCAATTGTGATGTCACAGTGGGGAATCATTATGTCACAAAGGAAATTTTAATGTCATAATGTGAATTGCGAGGTTAAAACAGAACACATGGCACAATAGGGCATTATGATGACACAAATGCATAGCATGATGTTATAATGAGATACCATGATGTCATATCCATCATTGTGATGTCACAATTGTCAGTTGTGATGTTGTAAGATAATTTAAATGTCATGATGAGAATTGTGAGATCTGAATTGTGAATTGTGATGTCACATTGGCTGTGTATGAAGTCACAATAAGGCATTATCATGTCACAGTAGGACATGGCAAAGTCACAGCAGGATAAGGAAAAGAAAGGAAGGAAAAGGAAAGAAATATCAAATTGGTGTCTGGCTTTTTGGGTGTGTGAGCCTAGTATTAAAAAAAATAGATAAAATAAATTTCAATTTTTCCACTATCTTGAGACTGCAAAAGATTTCTTAAATGCCTGAAAAAGCAAATGTTACATTCAAGTAAACTCATTTGTTAGCAGAAACAAATTGAAGCATAAATCTTAGAACTCTGAATCCAGTACTTTTTGTAGGCCTGGAGCTGCATGAAGGGTTATAGGGTGCCTTCGTAGATCTTCTAATCATAATTAAGTTAAACATAGGTGGTGATGGGGCACTATTGGAGCATTATGTGATCAAAATGGAAATTATGATCTAATGGTGTGGCTTTACAAAGTCAGAATGGGGGAAGAGTGAGATCCTAATGGGGTTTCCTGATGGCACTGCAGAGTACTTTGATGTCATAATGGGATATTTGATGTCACAATAGGGACATTGGAGGTCACAGTGGGGCATAGTGACAGCATAAAGGAATGCCATGATAACATAATAAGGACACTGAGATGATAACGAGGCCAATGTGAGATCATAATGGGGAATTGTGAAGTAACAGTGAAAAACATGCATCCTGGGGTACAGTGGTATCACAGTAGGGAGCTCTGATGTCACAGTGGAGTGTTGTTCTGTCACAAAGATGCATCTACTGTTATCACTGGAGAACTGTGTTTGACAAGGATTTATTGTCATGCTGTAATTGATGATTATGATATCACGATGGGGAATTCTGAAGTCATATGGAGAACTATGATGTCACAATGTGGTGCTGTGATTCCACAATAGGATGTGTGAAGTCACAATGAAGCATGGTGATTCCACAATGGAATATTTTGATGCCATATTTGGTACTGTGATGTAATAATGTGCAAATATGTTGTCACAGTGGGGAATTGTGGTATCATAAATGTTGATTGTGCTGCTCTAATGAGGGCACTGTGAGGTCATAATAGGGTAATTGTGATGTGACACCAGAAATGGTGATGTCACAATGGGCGAAGATAGTGTCAACACAGGGCACCTTGAGGTGAAAGTGAATCATTACCCTGTGAAAAAGGCGAATTTTGATGGAATAATGGGGGCTGTGATGTCACAATGCGCACTTGTGTCACTTTGGCAGTTATGATGTCACAAAAGAAAACTGTAACATCCATAGAGAATTCTCTGGTCATAATGGGGAATTGACAAGTCATGATGAGGGTATCCTCAAGTCACCATAGGGCAGTGTGCTGTCACAACGGGGTACTGTAATGCCATGATGTGGAACTATGATGTTAAAACATGTCACTGTGATGACACAGATGGGAATTGTGATGTCATAAAGGTTAATTGTGCTGTTATAATTAGGCAATATGTGCTCATATTTTAGGAGTAGTTTTGCTGAAATGGGGAATTGTGATGATCCAACTGGGCATCATGAGGTAACAATATGGCATTATTGGGTGACAAAAAACATTGTGATATCATAATGTGGCACTGTGGTTTTACAATTGTACTGGTGATATCACAGTGGGCAATTGTGATATCACAATGGGCAATCATGATATCACAAAAGAAAATTGCTATGTCATACTGGGAGTTGCGAGGTCTCAATAGAACACATGTCATAATAGTGCAATATGGTGTCACAAAGGCATAGCATGATGCCAATATGTGATACCATGATGTCATATCCAACGTTGTGGTGTCACAATTGGCAACTGTGATATTGTAAGATAATTTAAATGTCATAATGAGAATTGTGAGATCTTAATTGTGAATTGTGATGTCACATTGGCAGTATAGGAGGTCACAATAGGGTGTTATGATGTCACAGTAGGACATGGTGATGTCACAGCAGGAGTAGTAAAAGAAAGGAAAGGAAGGAAAAGGAAAAAAAATCAAACTTACATCTGGTTTTGTGTGTGTACCCTAGTATTAAAAGAAAAAATAAAAGAATTACAATTCTTCCAATATATTGAGACTGGAAAAGAGTTCACAAATGCCTGAAAAAGCAAATGTTACATTCAAGGGAAGGCATTTTTTAGCAGAAACATTTTGAAACATAAATCTTAGAACTCTGAATCCAGTACTTTTTTCGGGCTGGGAGATGTATGAAGTGTAAAGGGTGCCTTGGAAGATCTTCTAATCATAACTAAGGTAAACATAGGTTGTGATGAGTCCGTAAAGGAGAATTAAGTGATCATAATTGAAATTATGAGCTAGAGATGTCGCTTTATAAAGTCAGAATGGGGGAAGAGTGAGATCCTAATGGGTGTATCCTGAGGGCACAGGAGAGAACTGTGATGTCATGATGGGATATTTTATATAACAATAGGGAATTTAGAGGTCACAGTG
>PVJX010031950.1:0-20793 GCA_004027295.1 Dolichotis patagonum | reverse complement strand
CTTCTTTTACCTGGGCAAGTATTTCTGGTTTGAATTTCTCCATAGCTTTCCCTATTTGCATATTTATTTCATTTGATATCATTTCAGACATTTCAGGTGTATGACTTCTTTTTTCTTCTATGTACACAGCTTCTAAGCTTTCTTGGGGAGGGCTAGGGCTTTGAGCCTGCCTTTTGGTCTTTCCTTTTGTCATTTTTCTATATTTCCTTACTTTGAGCGGTGTTCTAAAGCTTTCTCTGCTTATGTGCCAAATTACCTGTTACACCCTCAGTTCCTGGAGGGGCAGTGGCTTCCCCACAGGCTCCTGGCTTCCTCACAGGGTCCTAACTCCCCTCTGTGGGCTCCTGGCTCCCTAAGTTGTAAGGTGAATGCTGGGTGTGGCCACCCCGGAGCCTGTGGAATCTCAGGCAGGCCAGGCCACAGTGCTTTGTCCCAGGCAGGTCTCCAGGAGGTTCCCTGCGAGTGAAGGGCCTACAGGTCCCAAAGAGTCAGGCCAGAATGTTGGTTTCTGAAAAGTTCCCAGTCCCAAACAGACCTGGCCAAGATGCCAGTCTCCACAATATTCCCAATCCAAACAGCCCGGGCCACTCTGCAGGTCCAAGAGTTTCGGCTCCCAAAGAGACAGGCCGAGATGCTGCTTTCTGGGAGACTTCCTGGGGGTGAAGGGCGGGGCTACGGGCCCAAACAGACCTGGCCCAGATGCCGGTCTCCAGGCAGTTCCCTGTGGATGAAGGGCGGGCCTACCAGTCCCAAACAGTCGCACCGAGATGCAGGTCTGCGCAGACTTTCGATCCAAACAGCCCAGGCCACACTACGGGTCCGAGAGTTTCGGGTCCCAAAGAGACAGGCCGAGATGCTGCTTTCTGGGAGACTTCCTGGGCGTCCCTTTTTTATACCTTATAGGTCACTCACATTTATATACAAGTGCTATGTTTTCTTATTTAAAAAGCAAAGAGTTTTAAATGTTAGGACCTTCAAAACCAGCTACATTTGTATAGCTTAATACTGTTGTCTCCCTTCCCTAGGGAGACCTGTTTAGTCACGCTAGTGCTGCAGGCTGTATCCTGGAGGCTGCTGGTTTCACAGTCGTAGATGTGCAGCTACAGCATAAATAGACCTTTGAAACACTGTGCTGTGTAAGAAAAGCCGATAGTCTCAAAAGCCCACATGCCCTATGACTGTATCTATATGAAATATCCAGAACAGGCAGGCCCATTGATTGGTGGCTGCAGAGGGTTAGAAGAGCTCAGGAAAATGAAGTGACAGCTAATGGGGATGGGGTTTCTTTGCAGGATGGTGAACATGTTCTACTATTGGTTGTGGTTTTTGTTGCACAACTCTTGAGTATCCCCCAAACCATTGAATTGCATGTTTTCAATGAATTCATTGTATGTTGCATGAATTAACATCATTATAGAGCTGTTAAAAACCAAAAAAGTAGGCATGTGTGGTCATTGCATCTTAGAAAGCTTAAAGCTATATTGGGTTTTGATAAAATCAGCATCTGAGAGTTTTAGAGGTGTTGTATCTCTTTTCTGGCATTGAAACTGTCATGGTCAAAAGATGCTCCTGCCTCACTTCCAAAGCTCTGAGTTCGTGAATGTGTGTTTTAGATTGGTTTATTGACTGGGGAGGCAGTGATCTTACTAGACAACTTCTGCTTGTGGTTGGAGCCTTGTTCCTTGGCTCACAGATGGCTTTGGTCCTGGAGGGGTTGTGGCCAGTTTGTTAACTTGAGACTGTGGTGCACTTTGGTGTAGCTGTGTGTCCCTCTCTGCATGTCTTTTTAAGTCTCACATTTTCATAAAATGAGAAGCTTGGGAAGATGGTCTGACAGGACATCTTCCAAAGGGGCCAACGGTATTGTCCATGTCAAATGTGGCTGATTTTGAAGGTGCAATTGTTTGCCTTTTGCAGATGGGCATGGAGAACTGTGTGAAGGTGAGTGTATCACAAAAGTATGAGATCTGTAGAATTTTGGTAGTTACCCTGCTATCCAATTGACTGTGGCACATCCCAGATCTACGCTTTGTGCGAGGCTTCAAGGATGATGACACAGCACAGCTTGCTTAGCAGCACTGTGATCAGTTGTGGTTAGGGACACTGCTGACCGTCAGCCATACTGGTAGCCCATGGGCCTAAGGAGAAGACAGTGGCTTAGTGGTGATGGCTGGAATGCTTGAGCCAGAGCCACTCACCATGTTGATACCAGCACACAGCCTCAGTCCTCCACATGCCCCGGGGTCCCCCTTGGCTTCTTGTTGCACTGACAAAGAGGCTTTAATCCTCAAGAATCAGTTCCTCAGCTAATTAGTCACAGAAAAGTTGATTCCTTTCTCATCCTTCAAGAAACCACAGTGGTGTGTGTGTGTGTGTGTGTGTGTGTGCGCACGCACGCTACTTGCTGGTGTACAGGGCAAAGCTCACGGAGATGGACATGTCTGTAATTTCGGAAAGAAAAGAGGAGGATGGAAACCTGTCGCCCCATAGGGAAGAGCTAACTAGTATGAGTGCAGTGAAAGAACCGCCTCTTGCAAGGGCAGAGGAGGTGAGCTCCTGTGCTGTGTGACCGGCACAGCTGGTCGGATCTGGATGTGTGAGCCATGGGAGACAGCTAGGAAGGCAGGTGGAAGCCAGGCTCCAGGGGACCCTAAGAGCAGGATACCTGTATAGTGACAGGTGTCCCCACGTCAGGGTTATCGGACACCTGTTAAGGGCTGGACACTGCCGGTGCTCATCTCCACGGCAGCCTGGCAGATGGTTGTCATTGTTACCTTTTTATGAAGAAGACAGTGACTCAGACCTCATGGTTCATCCAGATCATGGAGCAGGCACAAGGCAGGGTTGGAATCTGAGCTGGCCTGCATCCTGTCTACTCTGCTAGCTTGTGTTCTCTCCAGAGACACAGCTCTTACATGAAATACTGAAGGTGCTCAATGTGACGTTAGGTTGGAAAAGCCATTTTTGTAGATCAAAATGGCCAGTTCATGGCCAGCCAGGCATGGTAGCACATGCCTATAATCTCAACACCATGAGAGGCTGATGCAGGAGGATCTCAAGTTGGAGTCCAGCCTGAGCAACATAGTGATTTAGCATGACTCTATGTCAAAATAAAAAATAAAAGAAGGACTGGTAATGCAGCTCAGTGTGAAGGCCCTGAATTCAATCCCAAGTACTGAAAAAAAAAGTGGCCAAATATTAGCAGTGTCATATGGTTTAACGTAATACAAAGTGAGAAGGGGCTCAGAGATAGAAACAGAAACCTCCATGGCAGGCATGGTCGGCAGAGGTTTCAGAGAGATGCAGAGACAAAACAGGTTTTGTAGACTCTGGCTGTGTAGAAACTGGGCAGGCTGAGGGCATGCTGAGGGCCATGTGGTGGGGATACACCGTACCCCAGGGGTCAGTACTCTGGAGTTCTCTGGGAGACTTATGAGCCTTCCCAGCCACAAGAAGTGATCACATGCTCAGTTCATTCTCCAGTCCCCTTCCTACAGGAAACAGGTGAGCAGATCGCCATCAAGCAGTGCCGGCAGGAGCTCAGCCCACGAAACCGGGAGCGCTGGTGCCTGGAAATCCAGATCATGAGAAGGTGAGGCCTGGGCCCAGAGCTTTCCGGAGCCACTACAGCAGCCTGAAGACATTGACGTGAAATCTACACCATCAGGACCCCAACCATGCTGTGCAGATACATGCTGTTAACTTTCTCATCACTGGGACAAAATAGTCAATGCCTGCAATTTAAAAGGAGGAGAGGTTTATTTTGGCTCACAGTTTCAGTGGGTTCAGTCCATGGTCAGCTGACTGCAAGACAAAAATGGCATGGAAGGGAGACATGGCACCAGAGCATACCGGGAGGGACCAGGAACAAAAAATACCCTTCCAGGTCATACCCCTGATGACCTGCTCCTTCCGACCAGTCCCTGCCTATGAGCACATGAGACTTTTAGGGGATATTTTAGATTGAAGCCATGACAGATGACTCTCCCCTTCAGGAAACTCTTGACAGAGTGACATTTAAAGATGTTGCTGGGTTTTAGTCATGTTTATGACTTGTTGTAAATACTTTAAACTAGTTATTATTTCTAAGTGCAGTGACACCTGCCTGTAGACCCAGCTACTTGAGAAGCTGAGGCAGAAAGATCACTTGAGTCCAAGAATACAAGGCCAGTCCTAGCAAGGCCCCATCTCAAAAGGAAATAGTCATCGTGGTGAATTTTCCTTCATCATCAAAACAATCCTTCCTCTCTATTTCCAGTTCAGGGGTGGCATGTGACTCTGCTGTCAGCCTCCTGCTACTATCTGTTGCTGATAGACAGGTCTGTCAATACCAGGTAGATACCATCTTTCCTGGCTTGCAGCCTGTAGTACAGCAAGCAGGTGCTCTCTCTGCTGTCCTTGTCCAAAGGGCAGGCACACGTACACAGTGGCCTCCCCAGTGCCATGCATTTAGAAGTCTCTCTGTTTTCTCTGCTTTTAGAAACAGTTTTGCAGAATGGCAGGGACTCGAGATAGGCACTTTGTAAAGACCATTAAATGACTCAGGTGGAATGACAGGTTGCTTGAGTTCAGGGTGCTAGAAGAAGAGCAGGTGGCTACTGCTGGCCTGGCTGTGAGCCCCACCTCCTGTGTGTCCTCACGTGCCCTCCTTGGCCCAGGCCTTGGGGAGGAGGTGAGCTCAGCTGGGTCGTGGAGGAGGAGCAGGTTCACAATGAAGCCTGGGTTCTGCCCTCATCGGTTTCTCCTCCTTCCCAGGTTGAACCACCCCAATGTGGTGGCTGCCCGGGATGTCCCCGAGGGGATGCAGAACTTGGCACCTAATGACTTGCCCCTACTGGCCATGGAGTACTGCCAAGGAGGAGACCTCCGGAAGGTAAGGCTTTAGGGTGGTGGGGCGTGCAGCCCTCTGGGCAGGGCCGAAACACCGGGCCTGGAGAAAAGGGGATCTTTTTACTGCTGTTGTCAGCAGCAGCTCAGCACCACAGTGACATCAGCAGCCTTGTCCTTCTCACTCCCTCGCCTTAGTGCCCACTTTGGGTGGGGTGTGTGTCTGTGAATCACACACCTTGACGCAGAAGCGAGAGAAGGACTCTACATCCTTCAGGATGACTGCTACTCTGAAGGGAAATCAGTCTTCTGATCTGAACCACTAGGGGGAGACTGGACAAATTCCAACACAGACTTCTCCCTGGCTTCCAGGGCCACCTTGGGCTCTTGGGGTCGGCCTTGCTGCTGTCGTGTGAGGAAAGGTTTTCTCCAGGTGTGCCAGCAGGGCCCCGTGTAGCAGGAAGGGATCTGGCTTAGTCATCCAGGAACCAGGCTGTGGTTCAGATGCACCCCTGACTCACCTGGAGCTCTGCCTTCTCCCAGTTCACATCACCTCCTCTATCTGAGAGGCCAGAGGGTGACCTCAGGGACTGTTCCTGTGCTAACTCCCAGGTGTTCCCCACAGCCACAGCTGTGACCTTTGACAGCTGGTGATGTTGGTACATGATGGGATCCTTACATTCTGGACAGGCACTGGGCCCAGGAGTGTGGCCAATTGCTGGGCTGAATGGAGCCCAGCAGGCCTGGGTCCTGACATCGACCAATGCAGTGTAACAGTAGGAAAAGAGCGTGTTTTGATTTCTCTTGAATCTGCTCCTAGCACAGCTCTTCTTGACTCCTCTTGCCAGAGGGTCCTGCCTGACTTATGTGTTTCGGGGTGGCAGGTATCCAGGCTTTCGTTCCATCTGGATGTGGCAGTGCCCAAGCACACAGTGTACTTTTTGCACTATTCTTTATCTTGCAGAAGGACAATTTCCACAAGGGTCTATCTGTGTGAGTGAGTGTCCCACCATGGGTGGTGGGCATGTCCCCGGAAGGGTGTAACACCGGGCAGGATATGAGCACAGTTGTTGGCATAACTCAGGAGCAGCACTGATAACAGTGAGAAATGGAGAACTTGACAGTTCTGTCTATATTTTCCTGCTTGTGACACTCACCCCCTCACTGACTGCAGCTGTGTGGAGATAACGCTGTGGTGTAATGGTGTGATGACCAGGGCCAGTGAGCCAAGGACAAAGACGATGGCAGCGCCCTGTGTGGGCTGCAGGCAGATTTGCAGGAGGTTTGGGGAGGGGGCACCCTAGGGCCCTGACCTTGAGGTGCAGTGCCAGGGTGGGCCTGTGAACTGTGTGCCCTCTGCTCCCCACATGAGACAGTCTATCTCTCCTCTAAAACACTCAAATCCATAACCATGGGCACACTTGGCCAGCAAATGCCAGCATCAGAACTGACTTACAGAGTTAAGTCTGACAGGAGGGCAGATGGCTTGAATCTAGGAGTTCCAGGCCAGCCTGGCAACATAGCAAGACCCAGTCTCAAAAAACCCAAAACGACGGACAGGCCCTCAAATTTTGAGGAGTGTAAGGATTGACTCATGTGCCTCAGTTGGGAAGTTACTTTTTCTGCTGAGCCCCTCAAGAAGCAGAGCAAGGGCTAAATGCTGGATGTGGATCCTGAGGGCTTGGCCTCCACTTCCAGCCCCACCTCTAATCCTCTGTGTGCTGCAGGCTTCTCTGGTCTGTTTCCTTATCCCTGCACAGACCAGCGGGCTTAGCTCTGAGGACACAGGGAGTTGTGTGGTGACGCAGGCCGAGTCCTGCCACACTGGTTCACTCAGAGGTTAGCCCATGCAGGCTCAGAGCAAGTGTGTGCTGAGTGCTCATGCCCTGTCACTACATGGCAAGCTGTGTCAGGGAAGTGGCCAGCGGGTGGCTGTGGGACTCTCTGGAGCCAACGCAAGGTTGCAGCCAAGCTTCGACCCTGGTCTCCTCCTTTCAACATGTGGCAGCAGGTGAAGCTTACAAATTCCTCACTTTGGAGTGAGTCAGACACCCTCTGACAGGGCCCTTGCTGTGAACATGAACAGGGCCAGCCTCCCCTGCGCACCAGTTCCCACCAGCCCTGCTGCCCTGGGCCCTGCAGTCAGGTTCCCCGAGCCCAGGCCCTCACTCAGGTGGGCTCAGCAGGTGGTGCACACTGAAAGGTTGATTTGACTTGCGACTGCTCACATTGATTTTCTTTCCAACTCATGGCAGTACCTGAACCAGTTTGAGAACTGCTGTGGCCTGCGGGAAGGAGCCATCCTCACCCTGCTGAGTGACATTGGTAAGCCTCAGCCCCAGGAGCAGTGGATCCCTCAGGGAGATCCTGTGGGACCTTGTGAATCCCTGCGGAGCACAGAGAGGAGCTGCCCCCATCCTGAGGTCTTTACACAGGTTGGATGGGGTGCAGAGGGCCCTGGGGAGCGGGAGGTCAGTGAGGGGCTAGTCAGGCGGACACTGTGCTCACTTAGCCCTCCCTTCCTTCCGGATGAAATCATGGAGAGTGACAGATTTCCTCTCCCATTCAGAGCTCTGCTCCCTGCTTTCCTGCAAAGGCCAGTGATGGAGATGGTTGTCATTTGTATGGATTCTATCCCTTGGCAGTGAGTTTTTCCACTCTGTGTTGCCAGCTGCAAGCATAGGAAAAAACTACCCTTGTTTAACTCTTCGGCCTCACCAGTGTCCTCAGACGAGGATGTCTGTGGTGCTTTGAGGAGGCTGCGTGACTTTGGGAGAATAGGTTGCCTCAGCAGAGTGTCTCCTCGGCCCTGGGGCCCACGCCAGGAGGATGGGGCATGAAGGTCACAGCTACCACTAGGACTTGCTCATGACTTTGTTATAATTTCTAGGATGTTGGCGTAAATTGATAGTTTAGGATCTGAAGGTCAAAGTTAACCCTGTGTTTATCCTTGACTATTTGCCCCAGGTTTGATGGATGCTACCATTTTCATACCTGTCCACCTCAGCCTTTTGAAGCTCTGTGTACTTTTTTTTTTGTGTGTCAAATGATCAAATATATTGAAAAGTTAGTAGAGTGGATGAACTCAGATGCCTCCTTCAGCTTCTTCACTAGTTGTTCATGTTTGCCACAGGTGTAAAGCTGTGTTCTCCAGCCCTTGGCCTGGTGCATTGGATGGAGAGAGGCAAAAAGGAAACGAGGGGGAAAAAAATCACAAAACGACATGTCTGAAGCTAAGATCCAAACAGTCTGACACATAAAACACCCATCTCTCTGTGTCCTGTCTCTTCCTTTTCAATGGCAGTCTCTTGGAGTGCAAAGTAACATTACCTCAGCATGACCTCTCTTGTGTGAGGGTGCGTGAAGTTCTTCAGGGGACCTGTCGGAAGGGCGCTAGCAGCTTGCAGCCCTAGTGTAGAAGTCAGGAAGCCATGCTTTCTTGGCATCTTGCCTTGCGGCTCCGCATTTTCCTTAGATGTTTACTTCATTGTATGTTTTACTCTCAGTAGCCAGATTACTGACTTGCTTACTGTTAAATTGAAAGCAGATAAGATGAGGAATATTATTTTTTTCTTCATGATCAACTTTTGTTAGAATTTATGGGTTTTTGTTGTTTTTGTGTTGTGGCACAGGGACTTCATGCTGAATTATATTCCTACCTTTTTCATATTTCCCGATAGGGTCTCATGAAGTCACTGAATTACCCAGACTGGGCTCAAATTTTTGGTCTGCCTGGTCAGCCTCCCAGAGTGCTGGGATTACAGGCATATGCGATGATGTTGCCCAGCTGAAAAGTTTTTTAAAGTACTGGCTCAAGTCCACAGAACTGTCTCATAATGTTTTACTTATAATGATTTTTCTACTGAAACTAATCATGCCTCTACTCACTACAGATTTCTTTTGACCTGGCTGCATTTTGAATCATTTGCCATTGGCTTGTATGGGAGCTTTTATATTACCTGTGTGTGTGTGTGTGTGTGCGTGTGTGTGTGTGTGTGTGTATGTGTGTGTGTGTGTGTATGTTATACAGTAATCACCAAGACAGGTGAGCTCTGAAATGCTGCTGTGGTACAGCTGTCCTGTAGATCATGGATATTAAATTCTATAGGTCTCTCTGTGATCCCAAATTAAAAATAATTAAACACAACAAAACAGAACAGAACGGGACATAAGAAAGCTTAAATTTCAGAGCTAGACAACCAGATCTTCACTATGTCGTATTGTCTCTTGTTTTCTTGCAAATGGTTGTCCATATCTTTGCATACAGGGAGCTCATACTAAATAACATAGCCAGTCTTTTCACAAGATGTGTAGTTCACTGGCTCCCACTTGCTAAGGGGGGCAGCATGGGACGGGGGACAGGATGACATGAGATGTTTGATTCTCAGGCTGCTCATTGACAGGCTCACAGCCACCCCCCAGAGAGGAGAGGAGTTCCTTGTTCTCCCAGCACCCCGAGTCAACTGCATGGTGTAGGTCCCGAGGCGCCAGGGTCTCTCTCCTGCAGGCCTCCGAAAGTCAGCCACACCCACCTGCTATTTCTTTCTGATGAATTGACCATTCCATTTCCAAAGTTCTGAAATGGCCAACAGACCACAGAAAGAATTCTCTTTAGGCTTCTGTTTGAAACCAGCAGCTATAGCAATCTGCTGGCCTTGCTTCAGGGTCATGAATTAAACTTCTTAAAGGCAGAAACTGTACTCACTGTTTTGTCTTCAGTATCTAGGGCAACAGATAGATATCAACGTCTCTATAAATATTTATCAATTGAATGAAATCCCAAAATAAAAAAAGTAAGCACTTAAGTTTTCAAATCCAGATGTCCACATACGAACATTCCCACCTCACTTACTAACAGTCTGACCTGGGGAGTGTCACTTGATTTTTCAGAACTGATGTTTCATTGGTAAGATGTGAGCATTGCTCACCCTGTTGGACTGTTGCAAGGAGAAAGTGAGATGGTATACACAAAGCTTGAGCACAGTGCTCTTTTCCTAGCAGATGATCCTCCCTTGCTGTACTTCTTCCCCCTCTGCAATTGGATTCACATCTCCCTGTTGGAAAATCTCAGTCCCTAAATGTGGGTCTCAGTGTGAGGTTAAGCCACAGACCTGGCAGGTGGCTGTCCCCAGAGGCTCCCTTCCTGGAATTGGCAGTCTCCCCTCCTCATTCTCATCTTTATCACCCACAGATGCAGTCACTTCCTTTGAATTTGTGGGTGTGGTTGAAATCCCTGATCAGTTGCTGTGTTACTTTCATGCACATTTCTGCTTTGTAAGTAAGATCCATCAAATTTATTTCTTTTGCAAGGATTCCATGGCTGAGTCAGAGTTCAGCAGCTGTGTGGAGCAGCTTGTGTTGTACACATTTCCTGAACATATTTTATGCCAGCGCTGGCCCCAAGTGCCTTTTGTTGGAGCTGGCTGCTGTTCCCTGCCCAGCTGACTTCAGATAAGTGATGGAGCCACACCCTTGGCCAGTTCATTGCCTTCTCTGCAGGGCTGAACTTGTTTGCCCCCAAAGTCTCACCTCCCAGAGACGCCAGCTCAAATCAGCAGCAGGAAGTAGGATTTTTCCAGCTGATGTAAATTGCAGTGAGGTCCTGCAGAGCTCCCTTGAGAAGTGAGCAGGTGGCTGCCAGGCACACGGTTAGTCTTCTGCTTCCTGTGCAGCAAGATGTCAGGCCTTGCTCCTGCACGGAAGGCGCCAGAGATGATTTGGACTTCCATGTGATGTGATCCGAAAATAGCTTGCGGAAGAACTGTACTTAGGATCTTGCTCATTATACTGTGGAAAACACTGGAGTGTGTTTTCTTCTGCCAGTGGAAGAGCAGCCTCTGGGCAGTCAAGATCCAGGGGCAGGTGCCAGCACTCCTGTTGATGCCATTGCCAGGCAGGCAAGCCAGGACACATCTGTGTGACCTGTGGGTTGATGGATTTTATGTTAGATTCTCTAGGTGGCTGGCTAGCTGTGGTGACTGGTAGTCAGCTGTCTGATATTCCTACAAATACCTGAGAAAAGCAGCTTATAAAGAGAAAAGGTTCATCTGGCTCACAATTTTGCAGCTTTAGCTCATGAGTGTTTAGCTCATTGCTTTTGGGCAGGGAGTGTGCTCACTGTAGGACCAGGATGTTAAAAAAGAGACAAAGTTACAGGGGAAGGACCTAGGGTACTACTGTCCCCTCAGGGCAAGCACACACCTGGGGGCTAGAAGACCTCTCACAAGTCCACCTCCTACGGTTCCACGCCTCCCAGTAGTACCTGGACCTTTACACATGGTGTTGGGAGAAGCTGAACTGGGCTGCAGCCCTGGCCGGGTTGTTTTCAGGCCCTGTTCCCAGCTCGTCTCTTGTCCCTGTGTCACCATCTCTACTCCACTGGAGCCTCTCCTGTGGGGCATCCAGGACTTCAGTAACAAGCAGGGAGGATGCCAGGAACACACAGCCTGCCCAAGGGAGGAGAGCTTCACGCTAGGAACTGGAAAGTTGGCTCTCTGTAGGTTTCCCCACTCTTGGATTTTCCTGCTGGGTCTGTTGAACACATTGGTCTGATTCCACTGTTGATTATAACAAAAGATAGTTATTTGACCTCAGATAATCTGTATGGAAAGTGTGTTGGAAAAACATAAAGAACCAGGTTAACAAATATAACAGTAATAATAATAGGGAAGGCCACAGCTTTCATCCCTAACTTCTCCACTTGGCCAACTCTGTAACCGTGCTATAAAACTTTCTGGATCTGGGTAGTCTTGTGTTCAGAAAGACCTCTGGACCTCTGTGTGATCTCCTAGGTTCTTTCTACCCCAGTCACTCTATTTTACTACTTGGATAACTGATCTTTAGGGTGGTGGTCCCGGAGAGTTATTGAGGACCAGTTGACCACCCCATCCTGATTGCTTCCCATGGACTCTTGAGCCTTCCGTGTCACTGCCATTGACACGGAAATCAAGACATTGTCATTGTCTTGATTTCTGTTCATTGCTGCTCCATCCCATTCACCCTTATCTGCCCTGAATCACTGGTTTTCTGCTTGTTAGTACTCTTGTGGCTAGTCTGTCTTATGGCTCCTTTATCCTAAAATCTTCTCTCTATCCTAAGGTCTGTATCCATGTCAACAGGAAATGTCTTCCAAAGTCACTTCCAGATCAAAGTCTTAGACTTTCTCCTGAAACCAGATTCCTTTACAGCATCCTTTCTTGTGTTACTAGACCCATCTTTCTGCCACTTGTTTCTGCCACTTGTCTCTTTTGAATCTTGTTTCTTCTTGGAATCTACTTCTGTTCCCCTTCCATACCCTCCCATTGAAAGTATCTCCAGGGTTCAGAGTGCACCTCAATGGTGCAATGCTTGCCTAGCATGCACACAGTCCTGGGTTACATCCTCAGCTACACACACACACACACACACGCACACACAGAGTTCCCAACTTCAGCCCTTCTCCTTTCTGTTGTATATCCTGTTTCCTATGCTCTGCTGCTGCTGCCACTAGTTTGATGTAGAGCCCTACTGTGACCCCTTACTGACCATACCTGCTTTTGCTAATCCATCTTTCATGCTTTTGAAAGGACTCTTCTGTCACAGTTCACTGTTAGCTAACAGTTCTCCCCACCCACTGTGGCCAGCCTTGCACGTACTATACTTGACTCTTGGGACCACTTTCCAACCCTCTGCCAGTCTGTACCCTGCTACTGCCCTTCCCAGGGACCCTCAGCCTTTCTCTCTAGGGGCACAGCTTTAGACTAGACTTTTCACTCAGTGACTGTCTCCTGTGGTTCTGCCACTTGGTGAATGCTTTCTGACTGGGGAGTAGGAGGATCTTGCACTTTCGTCTTAGGTTTGGTGTTGCTATCCTGCCGCCTTGCTCATTAGTCATGGAGCCTGTTTTAGTGAAGACGCCTTTAGCCAGACTAAATCTTTTTCCATGGCCATGGTTGACCTCCCAGTCTGTTTTGTCTGCAAGTCCAGTGGCACAAACTGGCTGGCACACAGTAGGCACACAGTCACTTTTGATCAGTGTGTGGACATCTCGTTGTCTGTCTACTCAGTGGTGACCTGGACTTGCAGTTGGTGACAACCTTCTCTCTTCCGATGTCTGTCTTGAGTTTTCAATCCTTCTCTCTTTCATTTTCTTCTTAACTAAATGTATCTCAAGCAAATGTTAAGACGGGGGCTTAGCAAAGCTTTGGGACCTATCACATGGTGGACATGTTCTTCCAACATGGGGTCCTTGCAGAAAGTCCAGGTGCTCCATCTGTTCCCAACTTGAGCTTTGTCAAGTGGGCTGTGATTTGGAGTTCTTGTTCACCAGTAATAGCCTCAAGATGTTCACATTCTTCTCTTAGGTGTGGAGTCTGCCTTACCAATGAGGGAGAGCTGGGGTAGCTCTCTGGGGGTTGTTCCTGACAAGGATGACAGTGTCAAGGAGGTTACTTCCTGGGATGAATTCTTCACCTGACCTCTCTGTGCAGTGTCTGTCCTAACAGATGCCACAGTGTCATCAAATCAGCATGGCGTGGGGGGGCAGTGCTGGAACCCGGGGCCTTGTCACTACTAAGCAAGCATATACCGCTGAGCTACACCCTCAGCCTGCATGGTGTAATTGGAAAATAAGACATTAACCATGTGTTGTGATGGTGTGGTTTTCAACTTTTATAAGTGTATTCTATCACTATTACTGGGAATTTGTTTGGTTTTTATATTTTGCAGTCCTAGTGATTGAACCCAGGATCCTCACACTGAGCTACATACCCAGCCCTCATTGTATTTTTTAATTTTTATTTTGGGACTGGCCCTCGCTAAGTCAATAAGCTTTCCAATCTGAGCTTGAACTCTAAGACCCTCTTGCCTCACCTCTCAGAGTGCTGGGATGCCACACCCAGCCTTGCTAGGGATTTGGATGTTTTGGTAAACTTCCAGATGCAGCACTGTTTTTCTTAATCTCAGTATCACATTTCTATCCAGTTTCAACTAAGTTGGTTTTTCTCGGCTTGAGATGGTTTCCACTCACCTCCCGATGCTGCTCCTTGGGTGCCATTTTGTGAACTGTAGTGCAGTCAGACCAGAGCCCTGCATGTGAGGGAGCTATCAGGAGGTCTTACCAGCAGTGTCTGCTGCCAGGTTCTGGCACGTCCTCTCAGCCAAAAAACCCTGGATAACTGTGGCCCTCAAACTCTTTAATCTTGGACTTTGTTAAGCCAACAGAATATCGAGAATAAATAGTTCCCTTGAAATGAGGGTAAGAATTTATTGGGTATAGTTGCCTAAGCATCAGAAAAGATGGCTTTTGATAGTGACCAGGATTTACGGTACCTTCCTTTTCTTTGAAGGTCTGGGGCAGCTCATCATGAGGTGCAGAGGACAGTGTGCTCTTCCCCCTTACTAGGGGCTGGGTAAGCCACTCCTGCCTGCTCCATGACGTCTGCCTAAGATGACATACTTCTGGCTTCAGGGTCCCTATCTTAGTCTTGGCCTAGGAACTTGCTCAAATTAGGCTTGACTTTCATATAATCTGCTTTAAAACAAACCAGCTCACATTTATGTACCTTGGTTTGTGAACTTAATTTGTTGCATGATTTTGGAAAAGCTGGCCACATTTGTGTTTGTATTGGAAAGATGACCATGGGCATGTGTATCACCTGATGCATTTTGCAAACAAAAGCAAAATTTTGCCAAATGCTTCTATTTGTGAACCAAATTGTTTGCAAACAAAAGTGTTCATGAACCAAGGCACTGTTTTGTATCCTGATGCTCTTTATCAATTTGTCATCTGCCAGAATGAGTCTATAGTGCACCCATCAGTGAACAGACTTTCTTGGGGTTTTTTGTTCATTTGTTTGTTCTGGTGTGGTACTGGGGATTGAACTCAGGGCTATCACGTTGAGCTATATCCCCAGCACGCCCCCTCTACTTTTAATTTCTTTGAAACAGGATCTTGGTGAGTTTCCCAGGCTGGAGTAGAACATGAAGTCCTCTGACCTCAGCCTTCTAAAATCCTGGGATAAAGGTAGGCTGAGGCTGTCAGGCTTTTCAGATTATCATATGACCTCGCTCACTGCTGATTAGTAGCTTTGATTCAGCAGTGTTGCCATCCCTGGCTGCAGGATTGCACAGGTGGAATTGTTAGAAGTTTATTATATTTAGCTTTGATTCTTTAATAAAATTAGTAACACAAAAATGGAAATGCTTTGCAGAAATGTTGGGCTTTAGAAGGTAGTAATACACTGAGAACAAGGTGGAGGGGAACTCTTCAGACATAAGGAAACCAGTCTTTGACTTCATGTGGTTAGTAACTGGGCCTGAGAGAATTTACTGTGTCATGTAGGAAATTGAAGAAAATAAGAAACAACTAGGGAATGTTGGCACTTTGTGGCCAAACCCCAGGTTTTAAAAGGCAGATGTAATTCCGAGTTTTGTAGTGCGGCTTAATGTTTTGGCCTTCCCTGATGGGACACACTTCTCCATGTGTAGCTGTCTGTCTTGTACTGCGCTTGTAGGAAACCCTCACCTGAAAGTCTCCGCAGTGTGTACTTGAGTCCTCTCTGTCCAGGTGCTGCTGGTGTATGCATGCGTGTGTTTGTGTGCACGTGCATGTGATTGTGTAAGGTATGTGCGTGTGTTGTGTGTTTTTGCTATGTTTGTGTGGGTGTGTTTATATGTGTGCATGTGTGTGGGGCATATGTATGTGTGTGTTTATGTGTTAGGAGTGTGTCTGTGTGGTCGTACAATGAGGGCTTATTATTCAGCCTCTCAGTGTTGTTTTTACTTTTGCTTTTTATTTAATTTTTTCCAAAAAAAAAAAACAACCCCAAAACTATTCCCATTCACTTGGCAGTACATCATTTCTATCCTTCTGAGTCAGAAACTAGAAACCTAAGTTATTTTTAGGAGTCGCCTGTTGTAACGTGGCTCAGCCATAATTTGTCTAACATTCCCTTATTGACTGTCACTTTGTTTCTAGTTAGTTTATGCCATGCTGTGCAGGAGGTGGAGTACCCTTATATTTGTGTCATGATGCTCTTGATTTTATAAGCTGGAGGCCTAGAGTTATACATAATGGTTAGAGCAGTTTTACAGTTTAACAGATATCTCCATGTCACTGTTCTTTTCTAAAAATACAGACCCATTTTTACTCCTTCCAGTGATGTAGAATAGTGCCTTTCGTTTCTCATTTTAACATCTTCATGGCTAGAGAGATGGAGAAAGGTATTTCATGTTGCTTTCCTTTGCATTTTCTGACCTCTGGTAAGCCTGAATGACTGTGCACATGATCGATTACCACTTGAATCCCTCTTTGGTGATTGCTTTTCTTTCTTTCTTTCTTCCTTTCTTTCTTTCTTCCTTCCTTCCTTCCTTCCTTCCTTCCTTCCTTTCTTTCTTTCACCAGGGATTGAACTCAGGACCACACGCTTGCAAGGCAGGCGCTTATGCTGCTGAACTAAATCCCAAGCCCCATGATTGCCTTTCTTAATGGTCACCTGTTTGTCTACTAGGCTGTGTTCTTACCGATTTCTAAGTGCTGTTTGTTGTTAGGCAGACTTACTCTTTGGCACATGTTGCAGGTGTTTTTTCCCAGCCTCTTTACCTTTGTTTAGTCTCTTATCATAAAATTTTAAAATCTCTTATTATTTTTGCTGTTTTTCTTTATGCCATGTACTTCTCATCCTGTAACATTACATTTTTTTGCTAAGTGTATTGTTTGGTTATGGAGCTTTTGATACTAATATGAATGGGATTTTTTTCCTTTTCAATTAGATAAGCTGACATATAGAAAAGAAATTGATTTGTATATACTACTCCAGTCAACTTAATAAACATTCTAGTTTTTAGTCTGTTGAATTCTCTATGCATATAGTCACATCCTCACCCAGTAAGGATAGTTTTCTCACTCATACTCCATTTTTCTCTTCTGTGGTACAGTCAGGGATTCTGGGATTCTGTTAAAGCCATTGAATTCCTCTTACAGTGCAGTAACCATCCTATCTTGTTGGGGTCTAAGCTGCACACAGATGGGTCCCAATCGCTGTATGCCAAGTTCTTCCTCAGCTAACATCCTCAAGGAGGAGGATACCTGTAGGTGTCAGATGGCCTCACTGCAGGGTGGCACAGGCTGTCTCTTTTCCCCTCTAGATTCTGAGCTTTCTGGAGCTGGGGACATGTCCCTTTTATAGCCCACAGAACCTGCCAGGAAACTCAGCTGACTGTAATACACAGTGAGCTGTTCGAAAGGTTGCAGATCTCCCTGCTGTTTCCCCACTTCTTCCATGAAGCCAGCACTGGCCTTGTGAGTCTATTTTGTGACCATAGTAGTCTCTGTCTGACTGGGCCCTTCTCTGCAGGCTCTCGAGCCTCTGGACCAGGGGCGTCCCCTTCTCAGATTTTATCTGAGCATCACCTGGAGGACTTAGGATGCTGTAGTGCGGCCTGGGAGTTTTGCATTTCTGAGTTTGGATGCCATGGTCCAGGCAACATGATGCGTTTCTCTAGGATACACCTGGTGACCTCATGGATACAAGACAAAGCATATTTGATTTTTGAAGGAGGCAGAGGAGGTCACATGAAGAAGCCAGAATCTAGTGAGAGTCAAAGTTCTGCTCATCGAGCCAGGTCTTCTTCTCTCGGCCTGAAGAGCTCCTGCACAAGCCTCTCCTTCCCCAGCAGTCAGAGTGCATTTCAGGAACACACAGTAGGAGATTCTGAAATAAAAAGCATTTCCTAGGCATAACTCCCTTTCCACTCTTTTAGCATCTGCACTTAGATACCTTCACGAAAACAGAATCATCCATCGGGATCTAAAACCAGAAAACATCGTTCTGCAGCAAGGACAGCAAAGAGTGAGTGACCCTCAGGATGTCTTGGGGCTGCCCCAGGAGGTGCCTGGTGGAAAAGGAACTGCTCCGTAGGTTTGTTTATTTTCACTTTTCCTTGAGTCATGCTTTGATTCTCTGGCAGTGTTTTGATTTGAAACAGAATTCAGCAAAACAGTTGCTTGTAGATTGAGGTAAGTTTGAATAGATCACACTGTTACCTACCTTGTAGGAATCTAATAAGGAAAACAATGTTTATTGTCCTGCCTCTACTTTTGCCACTGGGATTAGTGCTTCTTGGAAACAGGTGTTGTTTTCCATTTGTTTTGAGAGTATTAACTTTTGATTCTAAAATGGAACCCAGTGTATATTGGTTGTGGATGTGGGTGAGGAGCAGCCCTTGGAGCTGGTGCCTGTTCATCGTGAACTCACTCCAGCCTGGGTTTCCCCAGAGCTCTCTGGAAGCATCTTGAGGACACCCTGTGTTTGCTCAATAGGGGTGAGGAGCAGGACCCAGCTGAGTGGGATAGACTAACTCAACTCCAGAGCTACTCATCCCTCCTGGTAGCACTTTCTACAGCAGACCTGACCCAACCCATGACTGTGACAGGGTCACTTTTGTTCTAGACACACTCACTCTTGCTGGTAGTTCCAAGATCTGAGGGCTGTGTTTGCTAAGAAGGGACTGGCCGCATCTCTCACATTAGAGGTCCATGCCTGGGGCTCCTAAGAGCTGTGTGTGACCTGTGAACGTTGGCCTCCCTGTCAGCACCAAGGCAGAGCGAGACAAAGTATGAACCAAGCACGCATTTTACAGCATGCATTTGCTCTTGCCCTGAGTCTGCCATGCTGAGGGCATTCTCCTTTATTATGTGGAGGTTCTCAAGAATGTAGGCTCCCATATCCCTTGAGAATTTAGAAATATCTGTGCCCTAATGGAAGGACAATGTTTGTTTCTTTGTTTGTTTTTTTATACAGGGAATGTAATTTACCACCTTGCGCTTGCCAGGCAGATGCAGTGTTTTCTTATAACCCTTAGATTTCTACTTCCTTTTTTTTTCAGTTAATACACAAAATTATTGACCTAGGATATGCCAAGGAACTGGATCAGGGCAGTCTTTGTACTTCCTTTGTGGGGACACTGCAGTACTTGGTAAGAAATGGAATTTATGTGTTTGCTTGTCAGTTTCTCTAGTGGTATGTTTGTGGGGTTCCACTCTATCTTACCTTCCCATCTGACTCTTGCTGGCTCTGTGGATGTTTCCTGAATGCATAACAACTGTCATGTGAGCTTGTGGACCCATTATCCATTTGAATGAGCATTCTCTGCCAGCAAGGATTCCTTGTCTTCTCTGACATCAGAAGGGCTAGACTAGTGTCATTACACAGGTCAACCTGGCTGTGCCTCAGTATTTTATCTGGCAATTAAGAAACTGAACTTCAGACTTGTGCCGGTTTAGAGGCTGTACATTTCATAAGGCTGAGCTCCCCCTTCTGTTACCTTACGTTGCTTGAGGACTGGGCTTCTGCTTCAGTCACCCTTATTCAGGAGTAAGGACCAAGTGAAGAGTGTGTGCCCAGTGCTGGCGATGCATTGACAAAGAAGATGCACATTTTTCACCTCTTCAGGATTTTAGAGCTTGACAAGAAAGCAGGCATTGCCATGATATCCACAAGACTCAGAAGAAGCACTGGGAACTCTAGGAATCTTTGTAGGAGGACCTAGTGTAGCCCACACCCTGCAGGATGAGGTGGAGGGGCTGGAGAGTAGAGGAGGTACAGGGAAGAGGGAAAGACCTGAGAGTGTGGCCGGGCCCTGCAAGAAGGAAAAGAGAATCTGAAATTACAGCTGGGGAGGGAGGCAAGGACCCTTGTAGCTGAGCCAAGGCTTTTAGACTGTATCTTTAAACCTCCAGAGAGACACTGGAGGGCTTTACATTGGAGAAGGCCCAGGCTTTGAAAAGACTGCTGCTGGTAGTGTGGAGAGTGACCTGCATAGGACAGCTGTGAGCAGCAGGCATGCAGGGAGGAGGAGGTCACTGAGGGGGAGGTCACCGGTGCCTGTGCAGAGCGGAGCAGCAGTGCAGGTGCAGGGATGAGGGTGTGGCTGAGCACTCTCAGACCCTTTGTGGGCTGCGAAGGGCCTGAGACTGTGAGTGGCCAGTCACGGTGTGATCGTGATGGGGTCTGGGCTAGATGGCTTAGGCATGCCATCTGGTTCTTAGTAAGAAAGGACTTGATAACTGTCTGTGTGCACTGTGTTTCCTGCCGCCCTACTGGCGAGGGCAGTGGACAGCTCCTCTATGCAGCGGAGATCTCCCAATGTCTAAGGGAAGGTGTCACCACGTGCATCCTTCGGGCTCCTGGAACCTCCGCAGCCTAGCAGCAGCTGGCCAAAGGCCACCCACACTCTGCCCAGGGTGGTGAATCAGGTTCTCAGACATCCATCCCTAGCCCGGCCTTGTAGTGACTGGCCATCCCTGAACTTCTCTGTGATGAGGCTCCCACAGCAACCATGGCCAGTCTTGTCTCTGTGATAGACCTCTCTGGAATGGCACAGGGATTCCCTGGGCCCTAGGGTGGTGATCCTAGGTCAGCCCAGCTCTCTCCACCTTGACAAGGAGCCATGCCTTTTGCTTCTTCCTGCCTGGGTGTCAATGTCCCGTCCTGTTGCATTGGTCTGCATTTAATGGAGCTTAGTAGTGTTTTCCCTGGCTGTGCCAACCTGTCTCTACATGGCCCATAGGACTGAGGACTACCCTGAGTTAGTTTTCAATAAACTCCTAAAATGCTCATGTCTGTGTATCTGTGTGTCTGTGTGTCTGTCTGTCTGTGCACGCCGCTGGGGATGGGACCCCGGGCCTCACATGCTAGCTGTGCACTCTTCCACTGAGCCACAGCCTTAGCCTCCAGCCATGATTATCAGAGGGGAAGAACTGAAGCACAAGTGTGGCTCGTGCTGAACACGGGTCTACTCCAAGTGACTCCAGGAGTCCCGATTCCTGTGCCTTCCGCCAGCGCTTAGTGAACCTGTGAGGCACAGCAGGCCTGCTATCCAGACTAGTCACCTCCTCCCAAGACACACTGTCCTGCTATCCAGACTAGTCACCTCCTCCCAAGACACACTGTCCTGCTGTCCAGACTAGTCACCTCCTCCCAAGAC
>PVJX010031949.1:0-20801 GCA_004027295.1 Dolichotis patagonum | reverse complement strand
TTTGGGAAGTTTTCAGCTATTACTTCTGTAAATATCCTCTTGATATCATTTGGGCTGTCCCCTTCTTTTTCATTTATCCCTATTAATCTTATGTTATTTTTCTTTGCATCATCTTGCAGGTGTTGAATTGTTACTTCCTGATTCTTTGTTATTTTTAATAGATCTTGTCTTTCCTGCTCACTGGCTGCAATCTTATCTTAGAGGTCTGAAATTCTGTCTTCACTTTCATTGAGGTGGTTTTTACAGCTTTCAATACAATGTTTGATTTCCTGTATATTTCTTTGAATCTGCTTGATGCATTCTGTTTGTTTCTTATATTGTTCTTTGAGGGATTCTATCTGTTTGCTTTGTTCCTCTAATTTTTTAGCTGTGTTTTCACTAGATGTGTTCACTATTTCTTTCACTGTTTATATCAATTCTTCTTTTACCTGGTCAAGTATTTCTGGTTTGAATTTCTCCATAGCTTTCCCTATTTGCATATTTATTTCATTTGATATCATTTCAGACATTTCAGGTGTATGGCTTCTTTTTTCTTCTATGTACACAGCTTCTAAGCTTTCTTGGGGAGGGCTAGGGCTTTGAGCCTGCCTTTTGGTCTTTCCTTTGTCATTTTTCCATATTTCCTTACTTTGAGCGGTGTTCCAAAGCTTTCTCTGCTTATGTGGCAAATTACCTGTTACACCCTCAGTTCCTGGAGGGGCAGTGGCTCCCCCACAGGCTCTTGGCTTCCTCACAGGGTCCTAACTCCCCTCTGTGGTCTCCTGGCTCCCTAAGTTGTAAGACTAATGCTGGGTGGGCCACCCCGGAGCCTGTGGAATCTCAGGCAGGCCAGGCCACCGTGCCTTGTCCCAGGCAGGTCTCCAGGAGGTTCCCTGCGAGTGAAGGGCCTATAGGTCCCAAAGAGTCAGGCCACAATGTTGGTTTCTGAAAAGTTCCCGGTCCCAAACAGACCTGGCCAAGATGCCAGTCTCCACAATATTCCCAATCCAAACAGCCTGGGTCACTCTGCGGGTCCGAGAGTTTTGGGTCCCAAAGAGACAGGCCGAGATGCTGCTTTCTGGGAGACTTCCTGGGGGTGAAGGGCAGGGCTACAGGCCCAAACAGACCCGGCCCAGATGCCAATCTCCAGGCAGTTCCTTGCGGATGAAGGGTGGGCCTACCAGTCCCAAACAGTCGTGCCGAGATTCAGGTCTGCGCAGACTTTTGATCCAAACAGCCTAGGCCACTCTGCGGGTCTGAGACTTTTGGGTCCCAAAGAGACAGGCCAAGATGATGCTTTCTGGGAGACTTCCTGGGGGTGAAGGGCGGGGATATGGGCCCAAACAGACCCAGCCGAGATGCTGATCTCCAGGCAGTTCCCTGCATATGTAGGGCGTGCTTACCAGTCCCAAAGAGTTGTGCTGAGATGCAGGTCTGCGCAGAGTTTCGATCCAAACAGCCCAGGCCACTCTATGGGTCCGAGAGTTTCGGGTCCCAAAGAGACAGCCTGAGATGCTGCTTTCTGGGTGACTTCCTGGGGGTGAAGGGCGGGGCTACGGGCCCAAACAGACCTGGCCCAGATGCCGATCTCCAGGCAGTTCCCTGCAGATGAAGGGCGGGCCTACCAGCCCCAAAGAGTCACGCCGATATGCAGGTCTGCACAGACTTTCGATCCAAACAGCCCAGGCCACTCTATGGGTCCGAGAGTTTCGGGTCCCAAAGAGACAGCCTGAGATGCTGCTTTCTGGGAGACTTCCTCTGTTTTGTATTTTTGATTCTATGTTTTAAAAAACCTTTCTGGAAGGACTATTCTTAATTTTATTATTCTTTTTAGCTGTAAGTAATATAATCCCATGACTTGATTTTAGATAGTTAGAAAATGCATTGTACTCAATAAACTAAGGGACTTCTTTGGTACCAGGGATCAAACTTATGACTTCGCACTTGCCAGGCAAGTGCTTGTGCTGTTGAGCTAAATTCCCAGACTAAGACTTCTTTCTTAAAAATAACAATTTAAATTACTTTTGGTTAAAACAATCATATTTGGAAAATTATAAATAAAATTTGATATTATTTTTGGGAGATACAACTGACTTATGAAATTGAGTCATATAAAATACAGTGCTGCATTTTAAGAATTGGGCTTAGAAAAATGTAGGCTACTCCCAAGTGTAGAAATAAATGCAAAAGATGTTTAGTCAGAGCCTGCTGTATCAAGGGAGTCTTTCACCATCATTTATGTTTGGCAAAACCCCAAAGGCAATCAAATGAGTGAAAAATCATCAAGGAGAGAAAAAGGGAAGGTTTCAGATGTGCCCTCACTGGAAGCTGTTGGCATAGGAAACTAGGGTCATAGGAAACTAGAATCAGCTTTGGAGCATCCTATGAGACTGCAGAGTGGAGCACATTTTCCTTTCTTGTATTGATTGCCAGTTGGAAGTTGTGTTTCAGTTTTTTGTCAGTAGAGTGAACAACTGAGATAATCAACTCATCAAGAGACGCAGTTGGCTTTGACTCACAGTTTGGGAGGAGGTTTTAGTCCATAGTTGTTTTGGAGGTTTTAGCCCATAATTTAGTCCTGTTGTGCACATAGTAAAGGAGAACTGCTTACAGTATGGTCCAGAAATGAAAGATAGGAGGAGGAAAGGACCCTAGTCAGACAATGTCCTTCAAGGCCTCGCAGCCATGGTCTCAAGGCATTGCACTAGGTCCTACATTCTTCAAGGCTCCACCAATTTCCAGTAACATCACATGGGGGACCATTAAACACGGACTTTTGATGGTCACATCAGGTGTAAGGAACAGCGCAAGGGCAGGCAAAAATTAGAAAAAATTCTGAGTTGTCAATCAGTTTCCAGCTAATTGTGAGCCAGTTTTTACAGTGATTATAATTGGGCTTCCTTGAGTGGATCAACAGATTGCAGATTAGAATTCTAATGTAGTATGTAGTCCAGTTGTTGTGTGTCTGTATAATCAATCTATCACAAGTAGTTAAGTAATATCAGTCAGATAGAAAGTGACAAATAATTCATAACAACTCATTAAAAATCCAGAGTAAAATTTCAAAATCCTATTATAGCTATTTTTATGCTTTTGATAGTAAAGTATAGCCTGGTTGATTTACCCTTGTTTTCCAGTTAAGGAAGATTCTGTGCACCAATCTTAACTATAGAGTAAAAATCGATATTTGATTCAGCAAAATCATGAATTAGTAAAACAACTTAATCATAAAAGACTTTTCCTTTTTTCTAAGAAAAGACCAAGTAAGACAGTCACCTGTTTCGAGTTTTGTGAACACACCATACTTTGAATTACTTACAGGGAAATTTCTAGTGAATGGGAACAAGCAAAGACCATTCTATATCACTTTTATCATTTTACTTTGTCTCAATATTATCAATGTATGTTTTGCAAATTATAAATGTATTTATTCTCCAACGTACAAATATCTCCCAAGCACTACCCATTTATTACTTGACATAAAATATGTGTACTATCAGGCAAAGAAGACAAATGAAAACCAAGAATATGTGTATAGGAAAAGTACACTAGTGGTAGATTCAGTTTTTGAAATAGAACATTCTGACATCCTAGGTAACAATAATGAATGAGTGATAAACAAAAAAACAATAAAATGTTAAGCCACAAAGTAACACTGCCAGACTCTTGATGCTGTTCTGACCCCTATACATCAGTCAAGCTAATTAGCAGAATCAGACAGCCATTAATACCTTTATGTCTACTGGACAAGTGGCATGTTATGAATAGGCAGACTGCAAGGGGCTCTAGTGAGGTGTGAATACCCTGAGGGCAGAAACCAATGGCAAATGGGAAATGCTCCTCCAATTGTTTCTGCATAAGCTGTATTTACTCCTCTTTGTGATATTGTGCCATTTTGATTTTATCCTATCAGTGGCTCAAGAGAAACACTACATGAGCATAACAATTAATTGCATCTTTTAAACTGGAAGAATATGCTAACTATGTTGTCTCAATGCTTTTATGAATAGTTATTTAGATAGCTTATAATTATAAACAATAGCACTATCTGCCTTACCTATGTAGCTTTTCATTTTGACAAAAAGAATGTGCATTAGTCTACTTACATTCTCTTTATATAAATCGTTAGCAATAAGAAATAATAAGCTCATTCTGGCTACTATAATGTGGGTGATCAATAATTAATACTTGGAAAACATAATTTTCTGGCACATTTTTAAGACATTGTTGGATTAATGTTTTAGATAAAATTACTTCCATTTTGAGTGAGGCAAATTCACATTAAAAACATTACATATGTTCTTGGCATTAGCTGCCAACTCTGAACTTTTGCAAGTAAATTGAGACAAGGTGTTAATTAAGAGACCTGCCAATCCAAATGAATAATGGAGTGCTGGAAATAGCCTGGGTAAGGCCTTGACCTCCTGCATCAAAGTGCTGTTCCAATGCTAAAGTCTCAAGTTTGGAACTATGACTGCAGAATAATGAGAATACGGAAGGAAAGAAAAGATAGCGCAATCTCCATTAAGTCATTCTGATACTCCTAATTAGTTTTTAAATACTGTCAGGTAATGTTTAATGAAAAGCTTTGCAGGTATATGAAATGGGTAAAGGTCATGGTACAGACCTGTTACTTTAACCTAAATGAGTGCCAATGAAATACTAAATGAGGAGAGGTACTTCACGAGGCCCTTCCTAAATAGTGTGAATTTAACATCAGGATAAAAACACACTCAAGTGGGCCAAGTTCATTCAGTTACCCTCAGCCCACGGAGAAGAAAAGGGAATTGGAAAAGCAAGAGCTGTGGGAGGTGGCATCCATGATCAATGTGACAGCAGTATCAGGATTTATAACTAGGTGTTTCCCCAAAGTCTAATCGGCTCACAGGCGGAGATGACTATAGGTGTGTGATACTAGATCATGAGCATGTGTTTCTTTGACTGACTGGTTTAGTGGATGATGGGTGTGGATGATGGATTTACTGCAGAGAGAAGACACATCCTAGTTATGGATGGTGCCACCCAGTTCATTTGTAACCTAGAAGAAAATAAAAGGAAAGCAAGAAGGAGGCTCTTTGATCCCTGCCTACCATACTATGGACTGTTTCTCACCTGCCATCCCTTTGCTATGCTGTGTTCTGATGGAACCAATTATGAACTCAAACCTCTACAAATTGTGGTTCAAAATAAGCCTCTCCTTGAACTTGTGAGTGCTGAGTATTTTGTCTCAACAACAAACAAGTAACTAAGACAGATGGCTACCTAGGATTTAGGCAAGGTCTCCAGGAAGATGTGGGTTTTTTTTTAAATTTTTAAAATTTTATTTTAAAGATGGTAAAACCAAGGAAAATAAAACAGAATAAAACCAATCAAAACAAACCAGTGTATGAGATACAGGACTTCAATACAAAATCAACAATAGTTTCCATAATGCCTCTTGTTGTCTTCAAAATAGCTGCAGATACCTTCAGACATATTAAAAATCAAACATAACAGAATAGAATTAATAAAAACAAAACAATGAATGCAATAAAGGACTTCAAAACAGGCTAATAGCAAATCCAAAATGGCTGCCATAATATATCTTGCTATCTTTTAAATAGCTGCCCATGCCATCATATATAACAAAATCAAAACAAAACAAAAGAGAACAACCCAACAAAACAATAAAAATGATACAAGACTTCAAAACAAGACAGTAGGGAATCAACAATAGCTATCACCCTCAGACGGAGATCCCCCCTAGACGCCACACTATACTGTTATCCTCTGAGCAGATAATCAGACCACTGGCCCTAGACCTGCAGGGTCAGCAAAACACCAAAACACCACAAGCATCAAATTGCATTTTGCTTCAGTAACTATCATCACAGCCTGGGATTTTTTTAGATCAACTGATGCTTACAGAGGATGGGGTGGGGAGGGTTGATTCTTCTTGTTTGCCAGCCCACGTGCTGGAAGGGCTGGGGTCTGGCTGTCCCCTGCTGGCAGTAGTCCATGCCTGGTTCTGGTTTTCAGGGAAAGCTTGATTCTTGGTGAGTCTCTGTTCTCTTCTCCTACAGTTGGCGAATGGCCAGATGTGTTTTTTTTTTTTTTTCGGCTATCTAGTTCAGGGAAGTTCAAATCTGTGACTTTAGCGAAGCAATTCTATTCCTAATTCGTTCTCTTCATGACTTTATGCAGTAAGTTAATTTATCACACTCCATTTTCAGATGCAAACTTAAGCCATGAGAGGTAAAATAATTTGCTTAGGAACATTATTATTCAAGAGCCAAATATTAAGCATTAATCATGAATTCAGGTTTCTGTAGAGATCCATGTGGTCTCCTGTTTTCACTTGGGGTGCAGATACTGTGGCTTTTGTTTTTCTAGAGCATTTTATTCAGCCTAAATCCTAGTCTGTGTCCAAGATCATAGAAAGATCCAGATTTGTTCACTAAACTGCAGCATGCTTGTGCGAATACACTGAGCAGTCTCATAGCAGAAGCACATTTGCTGCAATGAGGAGGAAAATAGTACTTTCTCTCCATTTTGGGTTTCAGGATAGGGACTTTCTTAAGAAAACACCCTGTCCCAGGCTGGTTGTAGCCTTACTATTTTTTTTTTGTTGTTGTTGTTGCTGAAACAGAATGCCTGAGACTGAGAAATTTGTAATGAACAGAAATTCATTGCTCATAGTTTTAAAGACTGTCTACATCAAGATGAAAGGGCTGGCATCTGATGAGGGCCACCTTGCAGAGTCATCTTATGGCAGAAGATAGAAGGATAAGAGAGAGAGCAAGACAGACAGGCAAAAGGGGATCAAACTCATTTTTTAAATAGGTCTTGCAAAGATGACATTAATCCATCCATGAGAGCAGTGCCACCATGACTCAGACCATCCCAATGTATCCATGCCACCCAGCATGTCCCATATTGAGGTTCCAATTTCTAACACATGAGCTTTGGGGAACCCATTTAAACCATAAAAGTTGCCATTGGAAATTAAACCGATGGGAAGTAGCTTGTCTGGGTCCACACAGTTTAACAGCATAGTGCAGTGAAATTTGGGTTTAGGATCTCACCAGAAAAGAAAATATTCTGAGCCTTAGATAATGACCAGGAATTATAATATGTTTATTGCCTATTTTACTTAATATGTATATTTTGTATCTATGGTAGGGTTGCCAGATAAAAATAAGACAACCAGTTAATTTCAAAGAAATTAAAGTTTAAATAGGCATTATATTTTGGCATGATGAATCTAGTAACAGTATTCTATAGTAGACTCATTAGACACAAGGGGAAGCATAAACTTTGTCTTATGGGCTCTATGATCTTGTATGGTGTAAGTTAGTTTACTAACACTAGAGCTAAAAATCTGTTGTGGCTAATACCCATGGATGGGTAGAGCTTTCTTTACTTTACTATAGACTATACATTATAAAATGATTTTGAGGTCATAATGCTAAGTGAAATAAACCAGACACAGAAAGTTAAATATCTTGTGATTTCTTTTGTATGAGAAATTCAAAGTATAAATTATTTAATGGGCAAAAATAATAGATGATAGGAATAGGGAAGTAAATTTTATGGAAATAAGAAGGGAATTGGAGAAGACACAAGGGAATAGAAGAGAAGCAAAAGTATCAAGATGTGATATCTATATCTACAGCCACATCTATATGTATATGTATATGTATATGTATATGTATATGTATATGTATATCTCTGTCTCTCTCTATATATATACTATATATATGTATCAATTCCAAAAATGAATATATTTATGTATTACACAATATACTCATCAAAAAAGGAAAAGATCAGTTTTATTCAGGGTTTAATTATAAATATATTTGGCATTAAAGTTTCATTGCTTAGCTTTTTTCCCAAGATAAGATTATTGCTGTGAAAGGTTTCAGGGACTTTCCTGTATCAGTTACAATTCAGATATCCCATAAAGATGAATTTTCTTGAGCACTAAAACTTTAAACTTTTGTTTTCCTTCGATATCATCCTGAAGTGTGTTTTACATTACCTGATCTGCTGGAAGGCAATATACTCGACATGAATGACTTCCTCAGAAAGACCAGTATTACCACTACCAATATAAATTCTTTTGGTTTTTACTTTGTAATATACAGAGAGTCTACTGGTGCGTGTAAGACTACTTCTCCCTCTGTAAATGGTCTCGCTTTGTAATGCTCTTGTGATTGTCTGCATGCTTTCTTCTGCTGTCCATGCTGTGCCTTGCAGCTATGTATCTCATCAACTCCTGAGTGTTAGTTTAAAATCACAGAGGTGAGGTACTGAGGGAAGCTCCTGTATGGGCTCAGTTGTGGCTGCTTTATGCCAGCTTTTTTTCTTGCAGTTCATTGTGAGGTCTGCTTGTGCTTCTGAGCCTATGCCTTGTTCTTTTTAGGTGAGTTCCAGGTGTGTGCAATGCAGCTCTATGTTTGTCAGTAATACTTTCCCAGATGTGCTCTATGTAGTACACCAGTTCTGTAACATATTAATAGGTGCTCAAGGAAAACTCCCAGGATTAAAAAGCTTGGGAGGTAGTGGACTGATAAATGTTAAACCTAGAAAAAGTTAGAATTGCTTTTAGAGGGATGTTCGTATCTCATGGATTGTAAAGCCTCAGGTGCTTAACATGGGATGTAGCACATTTTGATTCTGTCTGTGAATGAAATCCCTTTAATGAAGATCTCACTGGACATATTGTGAAATCTTATGACTTACAGCTATCATATTAACATGAGAGTTGTACACTGAAATAAAAATCTTAAACACTGCATAAGTTACATTCTAGATACTTAGGTGTGAAAGGGGTGAAATATATTATGATGATTTATAATAACAATAAAATTAATGTCCCTTTTGTGTTCAAGTCATTACTCTTTGGAGGTATTTCTTCAAAAATAATAGATAAAAGTGTTAGATATTCAGGACATTAATTAGGGAAAGGTTTCTGCTTTAGAAGTAAGAGTTAAATTTCTGTTACCAAAGAGGCTGAGGCAAGAAAATAGTAAATTGAAGCTAGACTGGGCAACTGTGTCAGACCCTACATCAAAATATAATTTAAGAAAGTTCTGGGGATGTAGTTCAGTGGTAGGGCACTTGTCTAGTATGCGTGAGGCCCTGGGTTCAATCTCTAGTAACACACATATACACACACATGCACACACACAAAAAAGGAAAAAGAGTGAAGTTTATAAATGCTATGTTTATAAAAGTTTATAAAAAGGAGTGCTGTCTCAAGGTTTAGAATCCAGAAAATACACCTGTTATGGTTTGTGACCAGATGTCCCCCAAAGCCTTATTTAGTCATTGAGGAAGCTTCTAGAATTTGTGAATGACTCACAGTCCAATGCTGGTATTATGAGTGTAAGTGCTACAGCCAAGTGAGTGTGGACTACATATTATATAAGGAACGAAAAGAGTTTTCCTTTGCACTCTTCCCCTTTTTCGCTTTTGCCCTTTTGCTCTTGTTACTTTTGGTATCTGCTGCAGCCACCATGAACAGTTGCCCCTCAGCCACGCCACTCTGTCTTGAAGCCAGCTGAGTGTGGACTGAAACCTCCACAAACTGTAAGCTGAGTAAATCTTTCCTTCCTTCATTTTGTCAAGTAATTTGTCTCAGCAACAAGAGAAAATAGCAGAGCTCCTTGCTCTCTGGGTATATTCAATAATATGATACAACTAAAGTTTATAATAATAATAATTCAATGCTTCAAATAGAAAACTTCAGGAAACAGGCCAAATCACATGTAACAATATCCTCTGTTCTTTGTTGTGTCTCATGGCTTAGCATCAATGATAAATATATGTAAATGGTTTAGCATCGATGAATAAATTAGATCTGGATATTTAAACTAATCTGTGTTTATAGACCTGCTGCAAAGACAAATTCATAACTGTCTGCAGCTGTTTTGGACTGTGCATCTTCTGGGCTCTCTATGAACAGACTAATTATCATGATAACTTTCGTAGTAATATGTCATAAATGCTCCTGAAGTGTTTTGTATTCATAATTAATTCTTTTAATCATTTAAGGTGAATACTTTCATTATTTTCATTTTCCAGATGAGAAAATCCAGGCCTACTTGTTCAAGGTTGCATAGTTAGTAAGGGACAAAGACAGGATGTGAACCCAAGTATTCTGATGTCAGAGGATATTCTTATTACCCATTAAAAGTGAAATGATCAGAGTTTATATTAGTCTGTAAGACTCCAATCATGTATCTACAGAACCTTCCTATTGATTGTCCCAAAGGAAAAAAAATAAAACTTTCATTTGACTCTCAGTTCTTCAGAAGGATTAGTAGATAAGGTGTGACCTCCCATCTAACAATACTGAAGCCCTGACTTTGTAGCCAGTATCTTATTTTTTGGAGTGAAAATGAAGATTATCAGAAATCATAGGAGAGATATGATTTCTGTTTTCTATAATATCCCACAGTGTTACACTGTAGGACTGCATGTCCACTAAAGATTTTACAAATAACCTTCACTTTATTGATGAAATTCAGGCCCAAAGAATTTGATCAAGGATTCACATTAATTGAGAAATTTCATGCATGGTTGAAAGTTCACTTTATTTGCACTCTACTTCATAAACACACAGTTAGTTTCTTGAGTTAACAATTTGTAAAAATGTTAAATCACTAGAATTAGTTACAAACCATATTGGTTTGTTAGGTCAATGGTGATCATATTAGAATACACATAAATATATCCTTTATATTTCTTGGAAGATCTGATCTTACAGGTGGTCATTAAGTATCCAGATGTACTAAAGCCATATTTTCAGTAGGCACTTTTTGATTTCCTCACAGGACACCCATAATTTAATGCAGACTAGACAAATTCCATTCCATCACTGTCAGACATTTCAAACAGTGATAAACTAATGTTTCTATTTTTCTCTTAAAAACCAGCAATTCAAGATTGTTGGGCTTGCACATTCTACTATCTCCTTGATGGATTTTTTCAATTTGTTAACCATATTTTCCTTATCCAAACATAAGCTGAGTATTTATAATTTTTGGCTATTAGAAATGTTGATGCCAGTAATATTTGTGTGTAGGAATGTATATTTTCAGTTCCCTTGGATCTATAGATAAGAATGGAATTGCTGGGTTATACTGTAACATGATGGACTTTTTCAATGACTTTTCAGAGTGGCTGCACCATTTTTCATTCTTGGTGACAATTAACAATGAACTAAGGATAATCAAAATTTTGGAGGTTGAGAAGACAGTGGGACCAGTGGTAATTTTTTGAAAAATTTCGATTTATATTAAAAGCAGTAAACTATTTGGAATCAAGGAGCTGTCATAATAATACCTGAGACATATGTTTATCAACTCCTACTCATCATTTTGAGGGCTTTTTATGGTACTGTCCCCTATGTATAATATGAACATATGTTTTATGTATAATATGGTAACTTCTTTGCTAGTAAGATTGAGACTAGCAACAGATCACATTTCATAGATTAGCTCTCTTCGTATTCCAGTCCAGTCTGCTTTTGGAAATATTAAATTTCTTTCATTATCAAGTGCAATTTAGTTGTCAGAGTGTTTTCTAACTTCTTGCTAGATATAACTCTTATTTACCTAGCATCTGGTCTACCCTTTTGGCCTGACTTATACTGCCTAATATTGTTTTGTTCATGAGTATATGCTTTATCTTTGTAGCTCTGAGGACTCTACCACATGTATTATTTCTTTTGCTTTTTCACTGAGTATGCTCTGGGAATTTATTTATCAGGCACCCAGTAAATAGTTAAATAACTGGTTCACAGAAGGAGATTCTTGGAGAGTGGTCAGGGAGGTATATTTCTTTGAGCAGCTATTCTGAGTTAGGCTCCAAGGGTAGGCAAATTATAAATGAGTCTTCATTATAATTCTGCAAATGAATTATATTTTCTTGTTCTTTTGAATAAACTGAAGCTTAGCCATATTTTCCCCAGTTCCTCTGGCTAATAAGTGACAGAGGTGAGATCTGAACCCAGGTCTGACTCCACCTTAATGTAGAAATTTATTACATTTTAAAGGTTCTATGATATTATATAGAAAAGGTCTTTTAAAACATTGTGCATTCTTATACATTTGTAATTGTTTAAATATTTAGTTCCTAGAAGGAAGAGAAAGAAATATGTGGTCTTTGAGACTCTGTAATCTTGAGTACAAATTTAATTGTTGATGCTAAATTTTTTTTTCTTAAGCAAAAGTTACAGCACAAAGATCTGATTTGAAACAGTGACATAATTGAAGTTTTAAAATACTTTTTATTTCTTTTTACAAAATGTTAGCAATTTTGGATGAGTGTTCTGACTGTACTTAATAGATTAAGTATTCACAGTACATAAGAATAATTTCCCTGTGCTATTAAGATATATTTAAACTGACTTGCACGTTTGATTTGTCATCATGACTTAGGAAAATCTTGGCACTTGAATGTAGTGATCAACGTGATTCACATATTTATAATTTTAAAGAACAAAGAAACAACCTTGATATAATAGGAATAAGTACTTATAGGGGAAGAATTTGAATTTGTGTTTACATTTCCATAAGGTTTATGTGTAGGTTTGAGAAACCTTCAATCTCTCTGAAACTGTCTTTCAGTTATAAAATTGTAGAATTGGATCAGGTGGCCTACAGGGTCCTTCTAATTTTAAAGTTAATGATTATTATGATGAAGGAATCCTACAGAACAAATATTATACTAAAGAGGTTTTACATGCTCTGATCTGTGTTTCAGGAAACAAGCACTAGTTTTTACATCACTAATAAATCAGAGGGCATAGCTGCAATGTGTGAATTGAAAACCTTCTTAGTCTTAATTTTTGGGTGTACTTATGACACCTCACGATGGTTTAAACGGGTCTGGGTGCCCTAATGTTGCACAAAGCTCATATCACTCTAATCATTAGGAAACCTTCACAGATGTGCACTGGAAAGATTTTTCCATGGAAGATGGAAAATGAAAGCTGTAAATGCCTTCCAGCTGGCGTGCTTAAATGTTCTTCATTTCATTGGAGACATGTTCAGGTTAATTTCAGTTGATAACTGATCACTCATCCAAATGTTACTCAAGATAATGTGAAGCAATTTTTCTCTCTTAGTGATGAGCTCAGAGAAGATGGTGATTATTGAAAAACAAGTAACTAATGTTTCTCAATTGAAAAAAATGATATCGTTACAAAAATACAAAACTAAATTATATCATCTTTTAAAAAGAAGAAAAAGACTCCAGGTCAGGGCAGAAAAGGCGTAAGGCTAATTACACACATTCATATGGCATGCGTTCTAACTAAGTACTGAGGAAGTTAACACCTTCATGTCCAGTTGGTTTAGGCCATGCCGTTTGCATCCTGCTGTTCACAAAATGATGAAAAGAAACAGGCTGCCTGTGATTACTAAATGCCAGATATAAGCCATATGGCAAGTAGGCAACATGAAATTAAAAAAAAAAACAATTATCACAAGGTTTAACAGAGTTGGTAGTTTGAGACATGCATTCTATTGCACATTGTCTTAATTTCTTTAAATTTCTATTCTAATCCTAGTTTTTGTTTTTGGCTGCATTTCAGCTATGTAATTGAATGTAAAAATAAGCAAAGGGTATGATAACAAAATCACACATCCTAAAACCTACATTCTTTACTTTGGCTGATTTCCTTCTTTAAATGATAGCTACTTGACGTATGTAAGAATTCTAGAGAGAAAAACATAGAGGGATGATAAGCTATTCATACAAATGCATATACACAGGCACATAAAATATGAAGTGATTTTGTAAAAGCAGAGATAAAAATAATGGAATCATAGAATGTAAAAGCTGGAAAAGATTTCAGCATTATTTAAATGCATTCTCTTAAGAAGAGGAATAGAGACAGAATTGTATGAATTAATTTGCCTCAGAGCACATAGGAGTATAGACAGAAATGATTCTAAAACTTAGGTCCACAAGTTTCCATTCTAGTGCTTCTAAAATATCTGTTTCTTAATGTTTATGGAGCTAAATATTGCCTGGAAAATTAAATTACGATGGTTGGCTGAGAAAATAGTTTAGAATGCAAGAGATAAGCAGAAGCAGAGCCTGGAGATTAAAAATGAAAACTTTTTAAGACGGGTGGAGGGAGGGAAAGGAAAGAGGATGAAAAAAGAATTAAGATACACAACTTACATGTACCACGTCCGCGTAATCTTTACGCGGAGTAGTTTGTAGTACATTACGTACTACAAACAAACAAAAAAAGTCTCTATCAAAATAAATATTTTGAGAAAAAGCTGAATACTTATTAACTATCATCTTGTTTGGTAATTGAAATAGTTGATTATCCGGACCAGTCTACTCATCAAAATTTTATGATATCAAATTCATAGACAGTCTACCATTCTTCTATCCATCAAGTAATTATACAGCATTCTGCATAGTCTGGTGAAGATTTTCTCTTCTGTAAAATAGGTCTATTTGATGGAAATGGCCTTTTAACTCCAATATATTATGGTTTTAAAGTACCTTGCTCATAATGAAGCAAAGGACTCAAAACAAAGCAATATATCACATTTTGTCCTTTTTACAACAAATTATTTGGAACTTTGCTGTGTTTCCAATTACCTTTTGAAACTGTGATCATCTAGCTTCGTGGAAGTTCCAGATTTAGCTCTTGCTTATTAAAAAAGGCATCATTATAGTTTTGGATAAAATGATTTTTTTTCCGCTAAGCACAGTTTTATAACTGCTAATTGTCATTAGATATTTTAGATATTTTAGAACATCATTTTCAATACAAATGTTCAGAAATTTTCATCTTTTACTGATTGACTGGAGTCTCCCTAAAACTCATACTTAAATATATGACATGACACAAACTTAAGAATATTTGGATGTGTAAAGTTTGTTATACATTTTTAAGTGGTATATTTTTAAAGTATTTAAAACCAAACTATATTAGTTGAGAATGTGCTAACTTTTTAGAAATCTCTCTTTAGTTTTACATTTAAATTTCATGATTACATCTATTTTCAGACATGAAACAATTGGGAAGACATATAATAAAAACAGAGATATAGACTCAGGTGATACAGCTTTTAGTCTTAGGTAATATAACTTAAATTTAAGCAGAGTAAAAATTGTACTTCAACACTTAATGCTAAAGTTAGCTCTAACTTTATTTATTAGCTTTAACTTTATTTATTAAACTGCCCTCTAACAAGAGGGTGGTTTCTCTTGATCAAATTTAAAGAGAATTGATTAGTAAAACAGTAGGAATTACGATAAAACATTTTCATTGAATTTAAAAAGTCATTATTCCTTTCAATTTTGTCAAGGACTCTAGAATTTGTGTATTGGTTAGTGTTCTTTAAAGAAACAGAGTATCTGTCTATCATCTATCTTTCTATCTATTTATCTGTCTATCTATCCCTCCATCCATCTATCATCCATCTATCTAAGGGGGTTTAGTAGATAGGCTTACAGGGTCAGTTATGGGATCACAGTGGCCTGTGCAGTAGCTGCTCAGTCCAAGAAACAGGAAGCCCCAGAACAAGAGGGATCAAGGGTGCAGTGCTAGTCAGAGACTGAAGGCCTGGAAGCTTCCTGCAGAGTCACTGGTATGATTCTATGTTGAAAGATTGAAGAAACTGGAGTTTGATATCTGCGGGAATGGAACTTTTCAAAGCCAGGCTCACTTCTTTTTTCTTCCATTTCATCTGGGCTGCAACCCTATTGGATGGTGCCAACCCCATCAGAATAGTCTTTTCCTTCAGTTTTATGGACCATGGATATACCCCAAGTGTGTTTCACAAATTTGGTTGGCCCATATTAACCCAGGCAAGTTGACAATTGCCATTAACCCTCACACCACAGTAGAACAACTGCCCTATTTATTCCAATGCAGATTCAGAAATATCAATGACAATACATAAAAAAGTTTTGGATCACAAAAAATGGAATTTTGATTTTTAACACCATCCTCAAAAACAAACAAAACACAATCAAACAACACTAGAGTCCTTTTGAGAAATGACCTTAATGGCTGATTCTAGGGCTGGGACACAAGGAAAACATAAAAATGTATAGCATCCTACCATCCTGAAAAGAAAAGTAAGTGCTCAAGAAACAAAATCATAGAGTTATGTTAAAAGGACATAGAAACCAAACTCAATGAACTTCTAATGGTCAAAATTTTACAATCTGAGAAACAACATAAATAACATAGGATTTGATTTATAATTCAATGTATAAATAAGTAACTATGAGTATTTCTATAAATAACTGATTATTCATGTAATTAAATAAAGAAGGTGGAGATAAATCTGTATAGTAGAATTTCAAATAATATATCAAACTGTTCCTCCTTCAAGAAAATGGATCATAATTTCTGTCCCTTAAAATAAGTGCTATACTTAGCAACTTGCCTCCAGACAGAGGGTTAAGGAAGAGTTAAAAGATACAAACTTACAGTAAAGAAATCAGTGGATCAGTATTATCACCTGTGATAAGCAATAGTGATAGCACACCTCTTTTGAAATGAGGTAATAAAAACGTAATATCATCTCTGTAGTCTTTCCCTCCTAAACTCCTAAATGCATTCTAAGAGACAAATATGAAAGAAACCCATACATGGACAGTCTAATAAACTTCCAAAAAAAAACACAAGGGGCAAGAAACCATGATGACTAAATGTAATATGTACCTTGGGTTTGGGCCTGTATCATAAAAAGAAATAAGACAATATGGAGACAGAAAATGAATGAAATATGAAGTTCAGTTAAGAATAAGGTATCAGTTGGGGAAATAGCTCAGAGGCATAAATGTCTGCCTGGCAAATACAAGATCTTGAGTTCAATTTCCAGTACAAAAAAAAATCTAATGTTTCAGTAATCATTTGTTAGTTGTGGCAAAAGTATGACATTAATATAAGACACATCAGGGGTAATTGATTGTGAAGTATAAAGAAACTAATTTTTGTAACTTTTCTGTGTGTCTAAAAGTATTCTAAAACACAAAGTCTGTTTAAAAATAAAGGAACTTCAGAATTTTGTTGTCTAAATTTTCCAGTCTATGTCGCTTGTTTTGCTTGGTTAGGTCTTGTATGCAAAGCCTTCTGGAATGACCGGGCAATAGAAATTTTGCAGCATGGCAACAGTTTATGTGACAATTAGATGGAAAAATAAATTGTTTCAGATTATATTGCCCTCCACCACAAGGCTGGGAGCACTTTACAGAGTCATCACTCATTCTCCAGCATCATAAAACTTATGAAAGTATGTCGTAAATTGTGAAAGACTATAAAACATACACCATCATTAGTTTTACTTCACAGTTCCTACCATCATTATTCTTGAGTGCTCAGTAATGTGTTGGTTTCTAGAGTGAACTTCTATAGGTTAGAGAATCCTTTATAAAATACAAGATGGTCTCATTTCTTCCATAAAATAACATTTAATGTAACATTAGTCATATAGATATGACCTTAGGAGAATTGGGAATAGCTGTATAATTTGATTGGTTTTTCTTGCCTTAATCAAAACAGGTTTCTTATGTTGAGTGGGATAAGTTGTTTTTGAAGAATCATTTTAATAATGAAAGTCCAAACTGATTATATCTTTCATATGCTTGTGCTTTGGTCTTGGAATATATATATGTTGACTTCAGCCAAGCAAAGGTGCAGATACTATAACAAACCTGTTTATTTCTCTCTGATAACATGTGAGCTTTAAAACAATTTTTAAAAATGAATTTGGATTTTAACTACTTTTTGAAATAATCAGTGGTAGAAGGGAGGAAAAAACCAAACATCAAATGCACTGGTGGAAAAGTTGCATAAACTACTATGAGTTTTCTCTGAGGACTAAAAGAAAATTTTATTGAGGTATAATTGATATATAATATAATGCATACATTTAAAGGTTAAAGATTGGTATATTTGGCATATGTACACAGCCATGCAATCATGACCATCACCAAGATAATAAATACATCCAGCCCAGTTGTAATCTTTATCCCCTCCTTATAACTGCCTGTCTTCTTATTCTCTGCTTACTTTATTTATAGATAATAGACAAATGAAATTGTGTAAATTTAAAGTGTATTACACGAAGACCTGACCCATGCACATGTGAAAAATGATTACCAGCATCGTTAGTTAATGTATCTATTACCTGGCCAAGACCACTTCTTTATTTATCCATTCTTGTCACTTGTCCATGCAGCCACTGCTATAGCTTTTGTTACTTTAAATGAATTCACATATTTGTAGACTTTTATTCAAATGCAATCATACAATATTCTTTTCCTTATTGCGTGGGATTTTTATACAACATTGTCACTTTCCAGTTTTTCTGGGCTGTAGCATGGATTCATGCTTGATTCCTTTTTACTCCATCACACAGGTAAAATACCATTTGTGTTTTCAGTCACTTGTTCATCGTCACAGGGGCTGTTTCCAGCTTTTAACTATCACAAGTGAAACTTCTGTGAACACGTCATATACACTTTTTGGGTGGATGCTGCTGCTACTTTCTTTTATCTTGGGTTAACACAAATGAGTAGAATCAGGTAGGATATATGTTTACCTTTTCAATAAATGGCAAAACTCTTTCCCCAAGTAGCTGTACCCTTTTACTTATTACAGTATATAAAAGTACCAGTTTCTTCACATCCTTACTGCTTGTGAAAAAGTTTTAATTACTTTAGTATATAAAGTTTGTTACTACTTATGTTTTCTTTGATAAAATGTTCAAATATTTTGGAGGTTTTAAAACATGGTTGATTGTTTTCTAATGATTGATTTCTGAGAATTCTTTGTATAATATGCATGTATGTCCAGATATACTAAGTACATGGTTTGCAAATATATATTTTTCAATCTATGGTTTGCCTTTTCACTTGTCTAATGAAGAATGAAATGTCTTTGGAAACAGGAGTTTTAATTGATGATGTCCACTCTATTAATTTTTTCATTAGCAATCATGCTTTTGGTGTCTTCTGTAAGAAATCTGCCCAGCAATGTAATGAATATGTAATTTTCTGGTTTTTTTAGAAGTTTCATACTTTTAGGTTTTATAATTTAGTATTGAGTCATTCAAAGTTGATTTTTAAGTATAAATTTATTTTTAATAGATACATAAAAGTGAAAATTGTAATATGCATATGTTAGGATATTTTGATTCATATATACAAGGTTAAAATATCTGTATCTCCAAACATTTATCGTTTATGGTGAAAGCATTCAAAGTCCTTTCTTCTAGCTTTTTGAAATATTCCATAGATTATCATTATCTATATCCCCCTACTTTGTAATAGCACATCAAGACCTCTCACTACTACCTAAGTACCCAGTGATCAATCTCTATCCATCCTCCATTTTCTCTACCTTCCCTAACTTCTGGTAACCTACCATTTTATTTGAACTTCTGAGTTCAACCTTTTAAAAAAATTCTATGTATAAGTAAGATTTGTGACACTTGCCTTTCTGTGTTTGCCTTATTTCACTTAGCATATGATTTTCAGTTCCATTCGTGTTTTTGCAAATGATGAGGCTCAATACTTTTTATGGATCAATGATACTTCACTGGTTTATATACACCACATTTTCTTTATCTAGTCTTCAGCCGATGGACATTTAGGTAGTTTCTATGTTTGGTTATTGTGGATGATGTTGTAGTTCAGATATCTCTTCAGCCTACTTCTTTTATTTCCTTCACATATAGTCAATAGTGGGATTGTTGGATCATATGGTAGTTTTCTTTTTAATGAATTAAGGGCATCTGAAGTAAATTGTTTTATATTTTATGAGGAATAAATTTCCTTCTGCATATGAATATTTAACTGCTCAAGTGACAATTATTGGAAAGACTCTCCCTTTTTCTGTGTTGTCTCTCTAAGTTATACTAAGTTAACAACAAATTATCTAACAAGCCTGGTTTGATTTCTGTAATTCTGTTGCATTGACCTATTTTTCTATCTTGATTTTGACATTGTACTCTCTTGATTATTGTATGTTCATAATAACAGGTAATGTTAACCTTTCCAGCCTTTACTTCCATTTCAGGGTTGTTTTAAAACAATAAAAATGGCCCTTCACCCCCAGGAAGTCTCCCAGAAAGCAGCATCTAGGCCTGTCTCTTTGGACCTGAGCCTCTCAGACACACAGAGTGGCCTGGGCTGTTTGGATCAAAAGTCTGTGCAGACCTGCATCTCGGCACGAATGTTTGGGACTGGTAGGCCTGCCCTTCATCCTCAGGGAACTGCCTGGAGATAGGCATCTGGGCCAGGTCTGTTTGGGCCCGTAGCCCCGCACTGCACCCCCAGGAAGTCTCCCAGAAAGCAGCATCACGGACTGTCTCTTTGGGACCTGAAAGTCTCAGACCCGCAGAGTGGTCCGGGCTGTTTGGATTGGGAATATTGTGGAGACTGGCATCTTGGCCAGGCCTGTTTGGGACCGGGAACTTTTCAGAAACCAATATTGTGGCCTGACTCTTTGGGACCTGTGGGCCCTTCACTCGCAGGGAACCTCCTGGAGACCTGCCTGGGACAAAGCACGGTGGCATGGCCTGCCTGAGATTCCACAGGCTCTGGGGTGGCCACACCCAGCATTCGCCTTACAATTTAGGGAGCGAGGAGCCCACAGAGGGGAGTTAGGACCCTGTGAGGAAGCCAAGAGCCTGTGGGGGAGCCACTGCCCCTCCAGGAACTGAGGGTGTAAGAGGTAATTCACCACACATGCAGAGAAAGCTTTGGAACACTGCTCAAAGTAAGGAAATATAGAAAAATGACAAAAGGAAAGACCAAAAGGCAGGCTCAAAGCCCTAGCCCTC
>PVJX010031948.1:0-20790 GCA_004027295.1 Dolichotis patagonum | reverse complement strand
GACTCATGCTTACCATAAAGTCTTATATACTCTTATCAAATCTCATACTAGGGAGACTATATGGTATTTACCCTTGTGAGTTTGGTTTATTTTGCTTAAGAGAATGGTCTCAAGTCATGTCCATTTATTTATAAATATCTCGATGTGATCATTCTTTATAGCTGAGTAGTACTCCATTGTATAAAAATGCCACAACTTTTTTATCCATTCCTCAGTTGATGTGGAGGTCAGTCTGGAGATTCCTCAAAAAGCTGGGTTTGGAAGTCCCATTTGACCCAGCTATTCCGCTTCTAGGCATATTCCCAGAAGAACTGAAAACATCATACCACAATGATATATGTGCACCCATGTTTATAGCAGCACAATTTGTAATAGCCAGATCTTGGAAGCAACCTAAGTGCCCAATTAAATATTTTTTGAAAAACTAGTAATTAGATCAGGAGATAGACATTGGAGCTTCCACATGTGGCCTCACACTGAGATCACAGACTTGCCCATAAGCTCATGGTGAGTCTCCCCGCCCCTGTGCTGCATGGGAAGTTTGGGAGCTCTCCCAGGTCCCCAGGCTCACAACTGCAGGCAGGGACCAGCCCGCGCCCAGTGAAGAGGTTCAGAGCTTTGGCTAAGGGAACTTGGAGTCAGCTGATCACAGGAAGGAAGAAGAGCACAGGGCATAGGACAGCGCTCAGAGAAAAGTTCAGACTCGTTTTATAGGACTGAGAGACGTCTCGCCATATTCCTTCCCCAAAGCAACCAGGTAATCACAGCAAAGTCCCATTTGTGTAGATAATCCCTGCTTCTCTCAAATCACATGACATTTGCAAGTAAGCTATAGAATGATCATAACATTGCAGTCTCCTTAAAGCAGCAGATCTACAGGCATCAATTAGCATAGGCAAGAGGCAAGATTCTGGTGAGCAAAGGGGAACAAATATAAACTTAGTTTAGAGGGTCCAAGTAACACAACAGATTTTTCTGGAGATCATGATAGTAGGTGACACACTCAAAGCTGTGTTAACAAGTAAGGATAGCAAAGTGCTTGTACAAATCATTTCCAGCAACTCAAGTTTTCTAACACAATTAAGGCTTACAATATTGTCCAGCATGGTCAGAGATCAGCTTAAAGAATCAGCTCCAAGTAGGGAAAGGAGAGCTTTGTACTACCAACTGAGTTCTGGCTTCATTCTACAAATTTTAAACCATTTTCTAGTTGCTTAAGGAATCTTATATTCAAATTAGCACTTATAGAAACTATAGTAAAAACACTTTGAGTTCATGCGACCATTAGTACTCCCTATACTTGTGGCAGACATTACTAGTTGATCATAGCACTGTATTCCATGGGTCTTGAGTCCACTGGGCAGCCATTAACAACTGATGAGCTAAACCTATTTGCAACTCCTGGCTCATGAGAAAGCCTATTATGTAAAGGCTGATGGTCTTATGCAAAGACTGAAGGTCTCTGTCTGAAACCATGGAATAGTGGAGGAGGTAAGAGAAGTAGTGAGTTGAAAACGGCTCACACCTGCTTATGGAAGCCTATCAAGGAAGTTTCTTCTTAAATTCACTCTCACATTTTCTAATTCGAAAGTCTTCTTCCAAACCAGGCTATCATTTGGCCGATTCTAAGGTACTTTGAAATGGGCCATTGAGAGAACAGCTGTACCATAAAATCCAGAAAACTCTACAAATAAGAGAGTGTAGGTTTTTTGTTTGGTCTTTTTTGTTTTACTTTTGAGAGGTGAATGTTAAAATTTGCCCACTTGAAACGTGGTGAGGAGGAGAGTAGAAAAAGAGGAAGACTACGTTTCAAAGTCCTCAATTACCCTCTGTGTTTGTCATCTTTCTGTCACTAAAACAAACACCCAAGTTAATGAGAATTTGAAAAGACAAGGTTGTGAGGAATGGGTGGTACCATTGCTCTGGACCTGTGGTGAGGCAGCACATCATAGCAGAAGAATATAGCAGAGTCAACTTACTCCCCTCCTGGACAGGGAGTGAAGGAGACAGGAAGAGATTAGGGGCCACCATTCCCTTTGAGGGCGATCTCCCCATAGCCTGGAGCCCTCCCACTGGACCCCACTCTGAAAGCTTCTGTACCTCTCAACAGTGCCTAGCTGGAGACCAATCCTCTAACAAACTGTGCTTTGTGAGGTGAGGGATACATTCAAAACCCAGACTATAGCACACCCTCTATTCACCCCTCGTTATATCCTCTCAAATTGCTTTGCCAAATCTCCCTCAACAATGTGACAGTCACTTCTGTGGTGTGTTTTGTGTGTACTATACTTTTGTTTCAAGTCAGATTTGTATTTTATACAAGTAATCTCTGTTGCAAGATATTAGATAGACTGAGAAGGTATAAGATCAGAGACAATATCAAAGGCAGGAAATCAGACGGTAAATCCAATTGCCCTTGTCCAAGTAAAAGATGGTGAGGCCTGAACCAAGGCAGGAGAAGTAGAAATTGAGAGGACAAAACAGCTGTAATAGAATGTTAGAGATTGAAGTGACAGTACTTATAGTGGTGACAGTACTTACTGATTGACTGGGTGTCAGGGTGAGAAAAGAAAAAAGTGGATGATAAAATCCAACTTTCAGATGACACTGCCTTCCCCAAGGTAGGGTATATAGAAGGAGCACCAGGTGGGAAACTGCTGAGCTACATTCAGAGCAAGTTAAGATATCAGAGTGACAAGTAGACGAGACTGAGGCCAGAGAAGCAAGGTTGACTACCATGCATCTTGAAACAGAAAACTGACACCCCAAGATTAGAAGGGGTCATCTGGAAACTAAACACAGGGAGAAAAGGTCCAAGAAGCAGCATATGTGGAGAACACGGTATTCAAAGGTCATGCAAAGAAATTAGAGTCAGCAGGGGGCAGGAGAAGGATTAGTCAGTGGAGTTGGAGAACTGAAAGACAAAGGAAAAGAGATTGAGGACTGCGTGGCCATCGATGTAAGATAGCAAAGCAAAGCAAAGAAAGAAATAAAATAAAGAGCTGAGTTAGGCTTCCCTGTGGGGTGATGGTTAGGGCGTTTTTCCTAGTTTCTCTGAGTTCAGGGAGAGAAGGAGACAAGCTGAAGGCATAAGTAGAGCACGACATGGGAGCAAAACAAAAAAGAAAACAAGAAGCAAGAACTAGGCTTGGGAGCTAAGAAAAGGGGATTCACGGGAGGAATTTATTTTTATGATGTGTTGCAAATTTGATCATAATTTTGTGGTATAATGAAGGAATTAATCCTGATTAAATTGCTGACCTATGAAGAAGAAAGACTCAATAAGGTCGTAAAGAGGGGATAAAACCTTTGGACAAGGACACGAGTGGGGAGAAACAGTCTGGAACAAGTAACAGCTCTTCCTGGAAGAGTGGCGAGGGGGATGAGAATAAAAGTGAATATGAAAATTTTCAATGGCTGGAAATCTGGGAGCTTAAAGCTTGATGCTTTCTTTTCTGCTGAAATTGGAAAGTTTAAGCAGGGTGGTAAAAGTTTAAAATAAGCTGTATGGGAAGTGGGAGGCATCATAACTCTGTGCTGTAAGCCTTCTTAGATCTGAGTGGTTTAATACACACATGTGGTTTATTGCAGTCGTTTGTTGTCTATTTTTGTGCCTCTCTCAGTAGTTATACCATCCCGATCCATAAATCAGAGCTCACACAATGTCTCAGTCACTTTCCTAGCTGCTGAGACAAAATACGCAACATTCACAACTTAAGGGATGAGAGGTTGATTTTAGCTCTTGGTTTTTGGAGGACTCAGTCCATGGTAGACAGATTCCAAGGCAGAAACGGTATGGTGGAAGGATCTGGAAGAGGAAATCTGCTCCCTTCATGCTGGAGGAAGGAGAAAAACTCTTTCTGGTGACCTACCTGCTCCTAACCTCAAGTCAGCTATACCACCCGCATGAGTCAATCAACTTCCAGAAGCTCCATCTGTGAACACATGAGTCTTTGAGGGACATTCCACATCCAAATGTAATACACACATTACTATTGCTCCTACATTTAAGGTAGGCATGTGATGTATGCCTGGCAACACACCCAAAATTTAGTGGCAGATTAATAAATCTTTGTTCAGTAGATGAATAGTTGAGTAAATAACTAGTGTCTGAATTAGTATCGCTGACTAGACTGTTGGGGTGAGCATTGTGTGTTCAGTGTGGTTACCCAGCTTGTTCAGTATGTAGGCACTGCATACCATTAAAATAGGCAGAGACGCTTAAAGATCCAAATGCTGATGTGGAGAATCGAGCAGTGTATTGCAAGGAGGAAGTCTGAGGTGAGTTGCAATGTGATGAGATGAAAAGAAAGGGAAGGAGGAACAGGGAATTAGGGACAAGAAGGGAAGGGAAGGGGTGGGGAGGGAAAGGAAGGGAAGGGAAGGAGTATATACATATATATATATATATGCATATATATGTATTTACATATATATACATATACATGTATATGTGTGTGTGTGTGTGTGTGTGTGTGTATTTACATGGACTGAGGATTAGCTCAGTTGTAAACTGCTTGCCCAGCATGTGTGAGGGCCCCAGGTTCAATCCCCAGTACCACAAAAAAAAATAAGAAAGAATAAAATTAGCTAATTATGTAGAAGACAATCCAGTTATCTTCCTTCCAACCATTTCCAGTGATCTGTTAATTTTTTTTGATTTTTTGGCTGATTGATTATTGACTGAAGTTTTAGGTGAAGCACACTTAGCATATCTTGGGGCCTGTTTCCCATTTGTTGGTGGAATGGGCAGCTCATATCAGCAGTTACCATTTATTTCTCACAGAAACCAATTCTCTAGCTTCCTGAACCTTCATTCCCTTGGCCTACACATGGCAGAGGCCTAGATAAAGCAGCCAATTAGTGCCCGGTGTCTCCCCGCTGTGTGATTTTCCCAGCTCTGCTGCTGCTCTCCCACCACCAGCCCCCTGCAGCAATGAGAGTGAGGTAAACCCTTCAGGCAGGCAGTGAGAGGCAGCTCTTCCTCGCTGGCTCTCAAGTGTCCCACAGCAAATGATAGTGGCAGGGAAATGTCTTAATCCAGCGTGTTGTTTAGCATAATTGATGTTCAGATGTAGCCTTGGTAGAAACAAGCCCAGTTAATTGGTCTCTCAACCTACATTAGCTCTTGCATTGCAGCCAATTAGACAGAGGCCACAGGGCCCTCTGCTCTGCCATCAAGCTCTTCCACGTGGTGGCGAGCACGGGCGCCATCCGGCAGCAGGGCTGGCATAAGTGGCTTTAATGAGGCCCGTGTGCTGCCACGCTGCTGCTCCCCAGCCATCTGTCCAGCGAGGAGTACAAGCCCTTCAAGGATCACTCTTAGAGGTACAGAAAAGAATATTCAAGAACCGGAAGTCTAGGCTCTCTCCATCCGGTTGAGTGCTGGAGGAATCTTTGAAGACAATGGATTGGAATGGTTTAGGCCTGGTGATAGTCCTGCAGCAATATTATTCAGGAGAATCTCTGTTCTCTAAGAGTCCCTGTTATTGGAAATACCCTGAATGTAGAAAGGAAGGATGGATTGGGAGGTTCTGGCTGCGCAGCATGAGGACCGAAGAGCATCAGGATCCTATCATTAAAGCCACTTATGCCAGCCCTATCATGTCATACTGTGTAAGGAACACAGATCTCAGGCCCGTGATGACCTGCTGAATCAGAATCTAGACTCTAGCAAGCTCTGCAGATGTTTCACCACCCACTAAGTCTGAGAAGCAGAGCTCTACACATCTTTTGCAGGTAAGCAGTCTTGCCCATTTATTTGACTACTGATAGCTGCTTTCTCTTCATAACAGAAGAGGTGAGGAAGTGCAGCAGTGGCCTAATGGCCCACTACCCTAAATATTTACTCTCTACTTTTTACAGAAAGTTTGCTGACCTCTGCTTTGGGCCACACTGACAAGAATGGCAGGAATCTCTGTGACTAATCCATGTGTCACATTTCTGTTAGACCTCAAAGAGTAGCCAGCACCAGCCTTTTAATTTGTTGTCACAATTCATTTTGACCTTGTGGAGCAGTGTATGTCAGATGACAAATGATGTCAATTCTGGGAGCTTAGAAGTTCATGCAATATTTAACAAAAGTGGACAAGAGACTTTGAACTTCCTGCTACCATGACTGAGTCAAGTAGTGTCAAGGACCATTTGTCCTCACTCTCTCTTACAGAAAATAAAGAAAGAAGAAAAATGATAACTGGGCCATTACAATAAAACAATCACCAATTTTCTCCAGTGTGTCTTTATCTTAGTCATTTTCCTCATTGCTGAGACACAAGACCCTGACAGCCGCAACTGGAAGGAGGAGAGGGTTACCTGGCTCACGGTGTCAGAAGTCTCAGTCCATGGTTGGCTGGTTCCATTGCAGAAGCATCATGGCAGAGGGGCCTGGCAGATGAAAAGCTACTCACATCACGGTGGCCAGGAGGCAGAGAGGAAAGGGAGGTGTAGGGGAGGGAGATACACCCTTCCACTTCCAGCCAGATCCCACTCCTAACAAGAAGTCAGCCACAGCACCACCGTGATCCAATCTCCTTCCAAACGCATGAAGCAGTGGGGGCCATGTTAGATCCAAACCACAGCATCCTTAAGAGCATATTAATTTTGCCAAGGAGCTTTAATTATTTTCCAAATATATCAGGAGGTCACTTTGACTTTATTGCCTGAATTTGGGATAATTGTATACCTAGCACGTTACTCAAAAAGATCACTTTCTGCCCTCTTCTTTTATACCACCATGAAATGTTAGACACAGGCTCCCCTAAAACAGATTTGGCTGCTCTATTTATAGCAAAATAATTCTTTACAATATGGATTCTTTCCACCAACGCAAAAGAGGGTTTGACTCTACGGTAACTAATGTAGAGGAGATGCTGGCTAAACCAATATATCCGAACTTGCTGAAATATTTGGATAGGAGATAGGAGTTTTAGATCTGCACTTCCAAAAACATTAAGAAGCTCCTGTGTATCTTTGAAACCCGTGGAGTGTCTCCAAGCTGTTGCTACCCAAGTGTCCGTGTCTGTTCTTGGTCTCTGTCTCTGTCTCTCTTTCTCTGTCTCTGTCTCTCTGTCTCTCTGTCACACACACACACACACACACACACACACACACACACACATCAGCACAAGCAGGGCTGCAGCCTCAGACTCCATCCAGACACATGCATCAATCATAATTGCAGCCAGCTCTGCCAGCAGTCATGTAACTGCTTAAAGACCTCAACAGCCTGCTGGCACTTAAAGGGAAAAAATCTAATTAATCACAGGTGAAACAGCTTGGACTATCTCCAAAAGCCCCTGAATTTACTGCCAAGCTTTGATACTAATTTTCTTTCTAAGTAACCCCCTAAAGAAATTTACGATTAGGTAATTAAAGTAATGAATAAAGAGATACTTAGGTGGAGGGAAATGAGGAGAGGGGAAAAGTCTATATTTCCATCCTGCAATAAACGCATCTGGGTAGGAATCATTTGTGAACCCCAACTTAAAGGTCCCCAAGTGGCTTTCTCTTGAAGAATATTTTAAAAACCAATATTTGAAAGACCAAAATGAGGCATGGAAATGAAGTTGGGAGCAGGTCATTCTGCAAGGGCCTGTAACACAGGAAAGGAAATATGCCTTTTGCCAGATAGTTACACTTGTTTTTTTTTAATGCTATAGCCTCTGTGCTGTGGGAAGGTGGGCAGTGGCTTCCCCCTGTGAGCTGATTGGCTAACATCTCTACATGTCTTTAGAGACCTCAGCTCCCTCTTATTCCCCTCATCCCTGCTGGGATAGATTCTAGAGTTCTGGTTTTAATTGGGAGGAAAGAAATTACTCCAGTCTTTTGTTCTTAAAAGTGCAGGGAAGTGTGCAGGGGAAGACTTTGGATTTTACGATTTAAGCCCCAGTCCTTCTCTTTGTCTGTAACACATCATACTGAAACACTCCAGGAAAAAGGGACTTTAGTTAATTGGTTACTTTAGGTAACAGAATTAAACAGAAACATTCAATGCTTGAATAATGAATCAAACAAGTTTCTGCTAAACTCCAAACTGCCTAGAGCCTCAAGCCTGAAAAATCTTGCTAGCAACTATTTTTCTGTCTTAATAAATATAGTATAATCAGCATAATTTTTTAATAATTCAGAATCTTGAATTTTTGAGTGAAAAACCTCTTTGCTCTGATTTATATCAACCCCTGGAGATATTTTATAAGCTTTAAGCACAGCTCAGACTGTGTCCTTATTTTGCCTGTCTCCCACATCTAGCGTCTAGCAGAATGGGAGTGTCTTGCTGATTGATGGTATTTTGGTTAATGTAAAGAAGCATTGGAGGGAGACGCTATAGCCCAGGGGTAGGGAGCTTGCCTTGTATGCACCAGGCCCTGAGTATGATCCCCAGTTCTGAAGAAAAAAGAAAGGCATGAGAGATTACATTAAATAAGCACAAACTGGAAAAAAAAACCTACAAATTTTATGTTAGCTTTTTAGACTAAGCTACTATACAGACGTACATGGTTTCTCCCCCTCTTCGAAGGAGGATGGTAAAAAATAATAGATTGAGAATTTTTACTTGGAAATGAGATAAATGATTTTATAGTCTTGAGCTTTGTTTTTGAGGTAAGGGATACTGAGACAGAGAAGCAGAATGCTCAGGGCAAAGATGCAGACATCTCATGGGTAGGTAAGGTGAGGGGCTCTGGAGGCAGTCTCTGCACTCGCGGAGTGTTCATGCTTCTTGCCACAAGCCACCTTAAGAAACTACTTTCTTCTGAGGTTTTGTTGTCATTGTTGTGTCACAACCTACAAAAAAAAAGATAATATTCTTGAAGTGAAGATTAAATGAGCCAAAATTAGTGAGAGGCTTCCCACCATACCTGGGACATGATAAACATTAAAATGTACTCAGCTTTTATTAACTTTACTTACTTATCAGTTATTTATTTTGAAATTAATAGTAATTTTATTTTTATTTGATGGCCTTTTCCATTACTCAGAGCTCCTTACTGATTTCCAAGGTCACAGTCAAAGGTGGTCCTTTAGCAGCCCCAGATGGGCAACGGTCATTGATGTTGGCGTTTGGAGGAACTGAGCACAGCCCACCGCTCTGTGAAATACAGAGCTAGACATCTGAGAGGCTTTGGGTTAGTGCTTTATCTCCTTCCCAGGAAATGGGACACAATGTAAGATTCAAAACTGACAATTAAGGACTAACAGATCCCGTTTGGGCCACATGTGAACCCCAGCAGAGGCGGACAGTAGGAAGAGACCTCAGTCAGGGATGAACGCACCTTCCCCCGTTCCTGCCTGACCCATGTTGAAGGCCACCGGCACCAGGTCTCTGTCCTGTTTCCAAGCCACAAGAGCCCTGGGCTTGGTTCTCCTCTGAACCTTTAACTCAAAGGCTAGGGAAGTTGTAGAAGCCTGCCAAACAGGAATTAAAAATGACGAAAGAGCTGATTACATCGAAGGTGACAAGAATGAGAAATAAAAGCCATTAGAGCCCATTTGCAGGGTGCCCTCAGCCAGTCAGGTTCCAAGGTGTTCCGTGGAAGATTATTAATGGTGCAACAGCCTTCTGGGTGCAGGCATCCGATAGGTGAATCACCGCCGGTGTGCGCACTGCACCCTGGGTGCTGAGAGAAGCCTGCTATCTTTTATTTTATTTCACAGATTTGAAGAGACACCCCAATTTGGCCATCAGGGTGAGGGCAGTATACTCACCCAGCCCCTGAGGAATAGATTTCCACAGTAAATAGTTTTCTGCAGCAGAGGTCGGCAAACTGTGGCCTCAGGATCAAACCCAGCCTGATCTTTGTACCACCAACAAAGAATTTCCTTACATTTTAGAATCATTTTAACACTGAAAAGAAAACAATTTTGTGATACATGGAAATGTGATAAAACTTGATCAACCAGGGCCCATATATAAAATGTTACTGGTGAAGACTCACACTCATTGACCGAGAGCCTAGGTTTGCTTTTGCCCTGCAATGCCAGAGCCCAGTGGGAGAAACTGGGGTGCCAAAGCCTGTATTATTTATTCTCCAGACCTTTACTGAAAAACCGTGATGATTCCTGTCCTATAGTACATCACAGTCAAACTACTCACATTTCTTTTGGGAAACGGACAGTATTTCAACTCAGGAAACTGCTAACAGGGTTCTCTATAGAAAACTGTAGGCTCAATTTAGAGTCAAAGAATGAAAATCAATGTATCTGCCCACTACTAGGGATAAACCACCCAACGCCAAGAGCAGCATGTTCCAAGTTTGTAAGAGGTCACTGCTGCTGAGGTCCACCACCTCCTAAGTGGCCATTGAGACTCAGGAGAAGCCTGCAGCTCCAAAGGGCTATGACGACCTGTCTTTCCTTCTGAAGGGCTCACAGGTGGCTGCCTGCCACACGCTGTGGTCAGTTCACCTGCATTGACTTTCATAAGTAAGAGCGCAGGGTGACTTAAATCCTGATTATTTCCATATACACCTTGGAGTCACCATACATTCCTTCTCATTCCTATGCCCAGACTTTTTTTTTTAACAAGGTTTATACATGAGATTTTACTCTGGCTCTGTGTCATTTCCTCCCTCCAAAGAGTAGTCGTGGCTTTCAACTATAAGATACTCTTAAGTTACTCATCATCCTAGCTTCTCAGTTTGCTTACAGTCTTTTCCCAATAAAATTCTTTTTTTTAACCAGTGTCTTTAAACCAAAGACAGTGTCATGTTAAGATGAAGAAATACCGTTGTTTTTTGGATGATGGAGTGGATGAGAGCTGATAATGAAAAGCAGTGACAATACCAGCCTGAGAGCCTCAGTTGCCAGACTCAGGGAATGAGTAGTGAAGCCATGAACGCATGATCGTGTTCAGAGTAGCTCTTAGGAGCCAGGGAGCAGCAGGCTTATCACCTACTAGGACAGATGCATGGGGTTCACCGGTGATACAGAGGAGACGGCAGCATGGGTCAAAGAGAAGGGACCAACAGAAAGGAAAAGGAGCCTGAAAGGGAAAGAAAGCTGCACGGAAGAAGGGAGTGGAAACAGAGTGGAAATGCAATGGAAACCAGGGGTCTGATATACCGGTCAGATGGGGTGTGGATGGGCTTTTACAGTGAGGGAAAAACAGTCTTAAATATTGAGCCACTCGGTACCTTTGTTACCATGATATATTACCCCAGCAAGGCTGCAGTGACAATCTACTGCAGGCTGGGTATTTATAAGCAGCATATATGAATTGCCCACTGTACGAGAAGCCAGGAAGTCCAGGAGGAAGGTGGCGGCAGATCTGGTGTCTGACCAAGCCCTGTTCCTCACAGACGGGGCTTCATCGTACAGCACAAGGAGCAAAGAGGGGACGAGGGCAGATTCGCCTCCTCCGCAAGACCTTTTTAGGACACTGATCATGTCCATAGGTGGGGAGCACTCATGACTTCATCACCTATGAAGAGCCCCAGCACTTGGCACTGTCACACCGACCACTGCATTCCAACATGCTGATTTGGGAGCATGCACTGACACTGTGGCAAAGGAGGCGGTGCCCAAGCCAGCCTTTGGACTGCCCAGCTAAAAGCTGCTCCAAAAATAAATAAATAGCAGAGTAAAAGAAATTTATCTAGTGTCTCAATGTCTTAAGGTAGGAAATTTTGTAGGAAGTTTGATTTTTAAAAACATAAAGTACTCCCCAGGTCCCCCTATTGTTATAGTTTATAGCTAGGTGTCCCCAAAGAGCCTCGAGCACTAGTGATTGAATTATGGGGCTTACTGATGACTCACTGTTAGGAGGAGGAGCCTGGGGGAAGAGGAGGGTCACTCAGAGTCCCCCCTCCCCCGTGCACACTTTCTCTTTCTCCCTCTCTCTCTGCTTCTGGGCCGCCATGACCTGAGCTCCGTTTCTTCCACTGTTTCCTTCTGCCATGCTGCCTTGCTCTGAAGCCAATGGAGTATGGACTGAAACCTCTACAAACGGTGAGCTGAAATAAACCTCTCCTCCTTTTAAAATGCTAGTTTCAGGCACTATGTCTCAGCCACAAGAAAGTGACGGAGACACCTATTTTGGTGAAGTACAAGGAGGTGAATCAGAAGGATTTTGAACCCTGCTCTTTCATCAGAGGAGATAAAATCTTGACAATCTCATTCTTTGACTAAGGAGACCACAGAGCTGTAGTTTTTAGTGCTCTTTCACAGAACAAACTATCCCTAGATAGATCTGTGGGAGGTAGATCAAGTGCCATCCAAAAGAATTCTGAGCTAAATGCAGTGGTTGGATCACAATTCATAGAAGTGACTTTTCTGCACCTTTAGTCTTGTGGAGTCTTCACCTGTAAGTCTTTGCTGTATATTTTTACTCTTTTCTATTGGTCACCATGTCTTATTCATAGATTTGAAATCAACCCTGGAAGAAAAAGAACTGATAGTATGTGGGTAAGTGGTAAAGAGTGTGCTTAACTTAAATGACTTTGAAAGATCTTTCCTGTTTTCTCTCAGTTTCAATCCTTTTAAGATATAGTCCTGAGTTATAAACTAGGGCCCTCACATCTGACTTGATGTGGGAATGTGAGACACTCAAGTTCATGGTCTTGCAGGAAAAGAAGGTTGCACAGAAATAGGAAATAGTGCCTAAAGACAAGCAGCTATGGCCTAACACTCAGCTGGCAAATGACATCACAGTACTTCAAAGCCTCAAAAGAAAGGGGACGCCCTATGGGAAAGAGGTCTTTTAGCAGTGTCCACTTGGCCTCTCTTTGGCTGGTACAGTACTGGAAGTTGAATTTCACATGAGCAGGCTCTGCCCCGTGTGCCCTGCACAGCTTGGTATATGCTTTCCAGGTCCTCTCCTGGGGAAAGTGCAGAGGACTGGCCACATCACTACTTATGCCCAGGGCTTCAGGGTACATTTCTTCATAATGGAGACCCCTGCCAGCTGTCCCACCAGGTCACCCAGCTAACAGAAGGGCAGCTTCACTCCAGGTTGGCAGTGAACACATTGTTCTGCTCACTGTCTTCCAAACAGCTGGAATGAATCTTCCAAGAGGCACAAGACTACCTCCAGCCCAGAAAATACCAACTATTGAGATCAGAACAACTGCTCTACTTAGAAGGCAAATGTATGTTTCTAAATATAGAAGGCAGATACTCCTCCTCCATCACATAGCCAGGAGTGGTGTGTGTGTAGTATAGGGTAACTACCCTCCAGGGAAAGAAGGGGAGAAATCCCCACTAATTGGCAGTGTGCTGTTGTTATAATTAAAAGCTTCTTTAACTAGAACAAAGTTTATTCCCGTAGAAATTCAGAAGAGGAAAAGGTGGCTGTGAGTTGCACCCAGAAGTGTCAGCAGGTTTGAACTCGCCTTTCCCCCGCCTCTGTTCTGACAGTCACAGCAAGTCTGAAACCCTTTGACACTCACCGCAAGGATGACAGATCCTGCCTGAAGACTGGACAGCAGCAAACAAACGCATTGTTCTCCTTGTCAACCCACCACTGAAAGGTGATCCACGGGCAAGCTGCAATTGGCCTCATTTGTTAGTGTTAGCAAGTGCAAGGCTGAAAGCTCATTACCCCAGAAAAGGGAAGGCCGAGAATGAGTTCCTGAATCAGGCCGCCGAATCAGGGCCTGTCAGTCAGCTCAAAGCAGAGAAGTGCACCACCTCCAGCTGGCAACTGAGGTCCCCTAGGCCCACCTGGACCCTTCCTACATGCCTGCCCCACCTGGCTTTGGGCACCCCATCTCCAGCAATTAGGATCCCAGGGGTGTTTTTGGTTAGGGACATGGGTTTCAGTTAGTTGGTTCAGTTTTAGTTTCATCACTACTTACTAGAGTAAGGGAACCCAGTGACAAAGACTTTTAAGAGATTTTGAACCTGTGGCCCTTCCAGGCAAAAGGGGTCAGTCTCATGCAAGTGCCAATAAAACAAGCCATTACCCACCAGCATTACATACACAATTGCATTTTTTGGGAGCTGACTAAAGCTTCAGCTCTATCTTTGTTAAATTGTAAGCTCCTTAAAGATAGGGCTGGAAGGTAGGTATGGAACAGGGAAGCAGGAAGCATAGGATTTGGCCTGAGTTCAAAAGATGACCAAGGTCAAGCCTAATCTTTTCCTAAGCCATTTCCCACCTATATAGTGAAGACATATAGGGGGCTGTTGGGGGCTCAGTTGTATCCATCTAAAATTCACATGTTTCTGTACTAACTCCCAGCACCTCAAATGTGCCCATGTTTGAAAGGAAGGTCTTTAAAGAGATCATTAAAGTCAAATGAAGCCACTAGAGTGAGCCCTAATCTTATCTGACGTGTGTCTTTGTGTGGAGATTGGGATCCAAAAAGGCACAGAGGAAAGATCACATGAAGGTGTGGGGAGGAGGAGATGGTGCCATCTACAAACTAAGGAGAGAGGCCTCAGAAGAAGCCAGAACTGCCTGCACCTCTACCTTGGATCTCCAGCCTCCAGGACTATCAGAAAATGAGTTTCTGCTGTTCAGCCTTCCTGGACTGTGCTACTTGGGTATAGCAGTGTGGCTAGCCAGGAAGCTCCGAACTAGCACTTTCTGAGCTCAAACAGGCTCAGTTTATGATTTATAACTTTGAAGATCACAGGCCCTTTGAGAAGGTGCTGAAAACTAGGAGGCCTCTTGAAAAAAATGCTCATTCACACAGAAGTTTATAAACCATTCAAAGCTTCCAGGAGCTACCTGTGGTTCTGACTGTCCTGTGGCCTCTGGAGCCTTGGAACTGCTAGAAGAGAACAGAAGGCTTGGGGGGTGAGGAAGCTTTTCAGTAAAGGAGACAGCTGGTCAGGAGGAAGAGTTAAAATCTGGGAAGAGGGGTACTTCTGTCACTTCAATTCACGTTCCCCGAAAGTGACTTCAGCTCTTTGTTTTAAGAAAGAGAAAACTCAATGCTCACATTTTTTGTCTTTACTCTCTTTGCAGACATCAGGCAAAAGACCCTTCAGGGTGTTTTCTCTACCTCAGTGATTCAACATAAGAACACAAATAAATAAGCCAGACTTGATGTGCTATGATATTTGGGGACATTTTCCTTCTCTACCCACACCTGAAGAATGAAAGCATTTGACTTTGCTGAGGAAAAGAGATGGATACTTGCTGGGCAAGGACCAGAGTAGCTTGGGCTCTTGTTCTCAAAGTGTTTAGGTCTTTTGTAGAGAATAACAGGTGAGATTTCAGCTAGAAAATTCTAAGTAAATTGCACACATTCACCATGATTCTTTCTGCCCTCGTCACTCTCCTGGGATCTAAACCCTTCCTGTCACCACAAGTAGTGAACACTTCTGGCTCCAGGCTCCTCCTGTACTCTCTCCTCCTTTTGTGTGCTTCTGTCCTGTCTGATCATTACATAAGTTCAGTAGATCGAAAATCTCCCTGGTCCCTTCCAATTATTAAAAAAAAATCTATGATTTTATGATTACCAGAATCCCAGTGCTATGGTAGCTCTAACCTGGCTTGTCTTTAAATCTTTGCTTTGCTTCACAGAGCAGAATAGCTTAGGTTGCAAAATCCATCCCAGAGAGCGTCGCCCAGAGACTAGGAGCAGGGCAACTACAGGCAGGGTGCAGCAGAGCGCCCAGCCCACCTCACAGCAGGACTGGGAGGAGCCTGGCTTACTGATCAGGGAAAGCTGTGCAGAGCAGGTCGGCAGCACTGGTAATTAGAGTGGTGGGAGCACTTGTAGAATGATGGCGGAGGTTTAGGGTAAGAGAGCTCTTCCAGGGCTTTGCCCTAATTTAGCTCCGTTGGCCAATGGGGTGAGCTGGCAGAGGGCCAAGAACAAACTCTTGATGGGAGCCAGTTGGCTTCCCAGCCTGCCTAGTTGGGAGAGATAATCCCCAATATCTGTGTCTCAAGCACATTGCTTTTTTTTTTTCTTCCCAATACTAAAGGGGAGTTTTTGTTGACATGAAGCGGAAGATCACTGACTCGCCCTTTCATTTCTCGTAAATTTTCTTGTAAATGTTTCATTTCACGTCTTCTAGGACAGTCCTATCAAATATAAACCAGGATAAGGAAAGCACAGTGGAAAAAGCTTCCATAAGAATTAAATGAGATGAAACAGGCAAATGCAAGTTAGAAGCTGTCATCTGCTCAGCCAATGAGACCAGGTGTAGCATTCCCTCCACTGACTGCATGGACAGAAGGAAACTGAGTAGCCAACCCTCTTTAAGCCACCCATTGCCTAACTTTAAGGTAGTGTAGAAGTTGTGACTTTAACAGCACTTTTAGGGTGGGGTGCGATGAAGTAGTAATAAAAATAAGAGACGACTTTTTTTTGAAAAAAAAAAATGAACCATGCCCTACAGAAACTGCAGCTTTATCTTTGGCTGTCACGGCCTTCCTCTTTGGAGAGCTCTCTTTACAGAGCTGGCTGAGTCAGGAGTGTTCTGGCCACAATATAAAATGATATCTTCCAATTTCTAAAACCAAACCCTACTGCTACCTTAAAACTATTCATAGGCACAGTCACCCTGAACCACCAGGGAGTGACTTACATTTTGTTTTATGATCCCAGAAAGTATCAAAACATTGACAAAACATACTAGTCATTCTTTAGGCTAAGTAAAGAAAATTTCAATTAAAGTAGAGGTAAATTTATCTTATTTATAATTGCTCATGATGTATGTAAACCCACATTACAGAGACACAGTGGATATTTGTGAGTCGTGAAATTATGATTGACTTTGGCATCTTTCCTTTGCTTTCAACATTCTCTTCTATGAACACATATTTTTCTTTTGGAAAAGAGCTGCAAAATGGAAAAGCAAAATATTTTTATTTTTCCCATTAAAAATGTCAGATGACCCCAGCAGAAGTGTGCATGCACAGCACATGTGCACACATGAGTTTAAAAATACACACCTGCCAGAGGCAGCGTACTTCCGGTGCCTAATTTTAACCTTTTCCCTGCAAGCAGGAAAGCGAAGAGCCCCAACTTTTCAGTGGCTAATGACTTTTTCTCTTAGTCAACATTTTTCTAGTGATTTTTATTTACACTTTGAGTTAAGAAAAGAGGGTAAAACAGAAAAAAGATGAAGTCCACCATGTCCAGGCCTCATTCAAGCGGAAAGAAGGGGCCCATATGTCCAGTTCTTCCTGAAAGCTCCCTCTGTTCTCTGCACCTGACAGCAGACACAAGAGTGACTTATTGCCCCCAGGGTTTTAGTTTGTAATAAAATTCTCAGCAACTCTTTCTAGCTACTGTAAACTCTGCCCCTGTAAACTCAGTCTCTCTCTCTCTTTCTCTCTCTCTCTCTCACACACACACATACACACACACACACACACACTTCATTTTGTGCCTTTTTCACAGAATGCTAACTCATAAAGCTTTCAGCAAGTCAACCAGGTGGAAAAATCCCTTTGTTGAAAGATGCATTCATCCTGCTCTGGAAGCGAGAAGAGCCATTGGGCGGGAGAGGGTATGGCGAGCAAGGTGGGGAGAAGCAGAGTTTGCCACCAGGGCTGCTGAGAAGCGCTTTCGACATGGGGAGGTGGCAAGGAGCCCCACAGGGGCGTGCTCCCTTGATGACAACTCTCCCTCCTGCACATGCCCTGGTTGCCAACATCCACAGAAGCTGGCAATCTGTCATTACAGGAGTGGGGGTAAGTTCACAATAGACATGTTCAGAGAGGTAGAGCTTTGGACTTAATACCTGATGATGGCAAGAAAACTTAAGTCAGGCGTTCCTCCCTAGGTTGCCTTCCAGCCTCTTGAGAGCAGGCTGACCTCTCCTTCCTGTTTGCTATGATCCACTCACCCTGCCTTTCACCTCCAGCTCCCAGCCCCCTCATATGCTGAGTGACAACCAGCAGCCATTTGGGAGGGAAAAGCTTGCAATAAGAATAATGTGTTAGGTGGGAAAGATCTAGGGAATGAAGACTACAGGGAACACGGGAGTAAGAACTTGGAATATCTTTTATCTCCCGAAGACACATGTCAATTCATAAAATTTTTAGATTTGGTCCAAGGAAGCTAAATACTTTGTCCACAGCTTGTAGGTTAAAAAGCCAGCATTGAAAACCAAATATTTTTCAAGCAGGCCTCCAGTGATTACTAAAAACTTAGATTCTGTTTGAGCTGTCTTGTTAATGATGAAGTCTACACATCAAGGGAAGTTGTCCCTCAAATGAGGAAGAAAATAGACTAGTGATGAGTAGACTAATGGGGACTACTTGGGGTCAAGGTTAAGACTAACAGCATCAAATTTTTTCTCCTCTTGCCATTACCCACAATAGAGAGGAGAGTCTGGCTGAACAATGAAATTTGGACCACTTTGCCTTGAATCATCTCACTTACCAGAGTTTACCATGGGCAAAACTATTACTGTACAGAGATCATTAAGTCAAAATAAGAAAACTACTAAATTCTTCCTCTTGGAAATTCTACATTTCCTATCATTAAAAAAAAACTTCATTTACTTCCTCTAGTAGCTCAAAATAAAATAAGGCTTAAAATTCAGTTTAGAAAATCACCAAAGATCCAAAAAATCATCTTCACTTGACTTAGCTCACTAAAACACATAGATCCATTGAGGAAGGAAGCAGTCAAGTTTGGTTCTCGCTCTCTCCCATTCAATTTACTACTCAGCAAAATGTATGGAGAGCTTATTATAGCTCACACATTTTTAATAGTCATACAGGACATAGATATTCACAACACACAGTTGTTGCACTCAAAGAACTAGTAGTACAATTACATGATCCAAATTAGGGTTAATTTGCTCATCCAGAGGATTATCGTCACCTCGTTTTCAGAGGCTAAATGCTCCCATAGGTGTCCACCCGGCCTGAGCTGCATCGCATCATGGTATGAAAAGTAACCTGTGAAAAAATTATTTTTACCTTTTATACACTGCTTCATTTAACAGTCAATAAGCTAAAAATCCAAACTACGTGGATGAATTAGACAATTTGCTACCAAATGCTTTGAATTCCTATGAGACTACTAACAGTACGATAAAATCTCCTTCTCTTCTTAAGAAGAGGTTAAATCTTTAAGGTTGGGGAAATAGACTTACAAGAAGATGTATTGTTTGCAGGTTCGGTAAGGATTATATTATTTAGAATTATATTTGTCTGCAAATAACAGAAAAACCCTGAAAAAAAAGGAAATTAAATAACTTAGTTCAGTTCTCTCTCATGTAAGAGAAGTTGAAAGTAGTTAAGTCCAAGTCATATTGTACTTCTGAAGTCAGAATGGAATCCAACTGCATCAAACTGAGGGATGGTCTTTGTTCCTTTGGTTCAAGGCAGCTGATTTAATTCCAGTCATCACATTCATTTCCAAGTATAAGGATGGACAAGGAAAGTTAAGAAAACACACCCAATCTACCTGCATCTCATTAGTCAAAGTAGCCACACTTAGCTGCAAAAGAGACCAAGCAATTCAGTCTCTAGTCAGGGGGTAATATGCCTAGCTAACATGCCTGACAAATTTCCTTTGAGAGAAGAAATTAGCATACATATTTTCAAAGGCAATTATCAGATTTTACCACAGTTTTTACCATCAGAAAATACTGATAAATATTCCCCGACAGTTCCTTTGGACTTTCTTCCTTTGCTGAGAGCTGACACTGCTCCTGCCTAGGAAGACCCTGGTTCCCAGACAGTGGTTCTCAAAATTTCACATGCATTTTAATCACCTGGCCAGCTTGTGATACAGTTTGCTGAACCAGCCCCTGTGCTAATTTCTCATTTAGTGGGTCTTAGGTGGAGTGTGATGATTTGCACTTAGATAAGTTTTCTGGTGCTGGGAATCACGCTTGGGAATTACTGCTCCAGGGAACAGAATGAAAGGAAAAAGGAAGGAAGCAAGAAAGCAAGACATTGTGAATATCAGTGATGAAATAAACAGAAATAATAGTAACACCAAGCCATGAATAAGGATGCAAACTCTGTGAGGCAGGATGTATAACTATCTATTAAGTCTCAGAAAAAGATTTCTAGTGTGGCATTTCTTTCTGGCACAGGACATAACCCAGACAACACTGTGCAAATCACTGGGGTGTGACTGTGACCTGACCTGCTTGGCATGCATTTTCAGGAATCAACAAAGGTCATACTTCATTGCTGCACATTACCGAAGTCTGTTTCTTTCTCATTTCTGACACTTCATGTCCAGCCCCACTGGAGTTGCTGGCCTCTGGCCTGTCCAGATATTTGGCTCAAGTTTCCCTGGGGAGGCAGAATGCTGAGGTCGAAAGAGCCACTGTCAACTTTTTTCTCTCCATGGACTCATGAAATCAGTAATCTGGGACCTTCTGCTTTCCTTATCATCTCTCTGGAGCCCCCTAATCACAAGATCCACTAGTAGGGTGAGTGTTGGTAAATTAGAAACTTCTGACCACCGATCAGTAAGCACAACGAGAGACATTTCCTGGCTGGATGGAGCTTCCTCTTCTATTTGCTGCTCACATTTACTTTCTCAAAACATAAATAGACTCATGGCTGTGCCCACATGACTTTGATCATACCTCACTTGGTGCTCGCTGTTTGCATCCTCTAGTTATTATAGGCATCCTCTCCTCCAGGAAACAAGGACCCAGAACACCCAGAACAATACCCCACATCTGGGCAATCGGTGAGTGACAGCAGGTTGAGACTGAGCGTGGGTCTGCCCGCTACACACTTTGTCGACAGGGCCTGAGGTTCTCCGCTGGCCTCCCCTCCAGAAGCTCCAGCCTGGTCACCTGTGAGCACTCCAGATACAGATCACATTCACTTGCTCTTTGCTCCTTCCCTCCTCTAAAAACACTGCACACTGCTTTGAAAGAGCCGCAGCCCCTAATGCAGGGACAGAG
>PVJX010031947.1:0-20803 GCA_004027295.1 Dolichotis patagonum | reverse complement strand
CTTGTGTTAACTCTGGGTGACCATCATAAAAATAATATTATAAACTCCATATCCTGATTTTAATTGTTCTCTGCACAACCCAACCCCTGACTACAACACAAGGCTAGGGCCTCAAAATAGCCAGCACTGACAACCAGATGTCTTATGACTGTGGAGGAGACAGATACCTTCCTCTGTGGCAGATCCCAATACAAAAGGCTAAACTTGGCCCTCAAACCCCACAGGGAGACCTTCTTAACATGGCTTTCAGTGTTTTCAACAACAGAGATAAAAATCAAAAGAAAAATAACAATCTGATATTTTAGCAGTGACACCTGGAGCTCTGAAACAGGTAAACCCAGACAAGGTGGAGCTGCCTGAGCCCCTCCCAGACCATGCTTCAAGTGCAACAAATGACACTGGGCAAGAGAGTGCCCCAACTCTGGTGTTCCTCTGGGGCCTTGCCCCTTATGCAATCTCAAGGGCCATTGGAAGAGTGACTGTCCTAGCTGCCAGAGAGCGGGTAAGCTATCCTCTAACTCCTTGTCCTCACAGGAGATCTCATCACCACTGGATTCATCGCTGACTGATCTACTCAGACCTATTGCTGAAAGCTGATGGGGCTCAGGATCCACAGCCCCCCATTAAGTATCCTTCTCAGAGACCCAAGTCCCACTGGAGGTCTCAGGTAAGACATTCTCTGTACTTGTGGATATAGAGGCCATGTATATTGTTCTTCCTGAGTTTTCAGGCCACTGTATTAAGTCCTCAGTCTCTGTAGTGGCTGTTGATGGCCAACCTACACATCCTCTGCAGACAGGACCCTTTCAATGCAAGTTTCAGACTCTTACTTACCCATAGCTTCCTAGCAATTCCAACATGTCCCACACCCATTTTAGATAGAGATCTTCTTCAAAAGCTTAACTTCTCCTTTACCATCTCCCTCCCCACACCACTTGGCCTCCAGTCACCCTCACAATGCACCACAAAGCCATCCCCTCCCCTCCCTTCTTCTCTGGTCAATCTCATAGTTTGGGATACCTCCAACCCCACCCATGCTACCCATGCCATGCCTATTTTAATTCACCTTAGAGATCCTTCAATTTTTCCTTGCATTCCTCAATATCCCATAGCTCCCAAATATTTACAGGGACTTAAACCTATAATCAAGTGCCTTTTAGGTAATGGTTTTCTTCACCCTTCAATACTCCCATTCTGCCATTACTCAAGCCTGATGGGTCTTATCATCTAGTGCAGGACCTTAAGGTAATCAATAACACTGTTACTCCAATCCACCCAGTGGTGCCAAACCCTTATACCATGCTATATCACATCCCTCCCTCCAGCACTCACTTTACAGTCATAGATCTTAAAAACGACCTTTTTTCCATCCCCCCTTCACCATAATTGTCAGGATTCCTTTGTGTTTATGTAGACTGACCCTGACACTCTGACTTCTCAACAACTTACACTTGTCATCTCTATGGTAAAACCACTCCTCAGAGACAGATACCATTCTCTTCCTTTCCTATTCATCAATTTCATGGACACACCCCTGGTCAGGACTGGCAGGTAGATTTTACACATATGCCCCACAACAAAACTCTCAAATGTTTTCTTACTTTGTTTGTAGTTTTTCAGGATAAAAGCCTTTATCACAACCAGGGAGACTACTGATAAAGTTACTAAAATTCTGTTACAGGAAATCATCCCAAGGTTTGGTTTACCACAGAGTATTCAGTCAGATAATGGCCCAGCCTTTATTTCTTAGATCTCTCAACAGGACTACAACTAAAATAGAGTGGCCCCTACCCAGTCTTCCTCAAAACTTCAATGGTAGTCAAGGTCGCTGGACTGCCATCCTGGTTCCACATCACTCAAGCTAAGCGGTGCCCTCCTAACCCTAACTCCCCTAACTCTACACATTCTGAGTGGTCATCTCATCTCCTATCTGCCACCTCCATCTCACCAAGGCCCCACATCCATGATTTTCAGGTTAGGTCATGCCTTGTAATCCTATTTGGTTCCTGATCCCTTACATTCGATTAGATAGTTTTTTCACTATAGCTATCTTAGTTCTCTCCACCCTCAGCTGTTTAGTTAAACATGAGACTCTTGTAGGTCTAAGATCTCAAGTCACTTACACATGACACAGCCATGTCCCTCCCCACCTCTACTCTATAATTTCCCAAACATGATTCAATCATCATGCCTTATATTTCTCATGTTTCTTATTCTTTCCAGCCCAACTCCTAAAACAAGAACTAGTCCTACCTACACTTATAACTTCTACCCTTTCAGATGGGGGAATAATTACCTCTCATAACTCCACCCCTCCCAACTCCATGCTTATTTTTCATATTCTTCCTAGCCATGGCCCCGATGGAATTACAAATTTGGATCAAGAGCACTTTTCCTTCTACCTTTCCTGGGTCCTTTAATTATCATACTGATCTGCCTCTTCATAGCACCTTGTGTTTTTATTTCTCCAATCTAGGATGTGAGTGTTCACCAATGATTAATTCCTTGTCCTGGCTGAAACACCTGGTACCAACTTCTACAGAGTCATCAACCTTCATCCCATCAACCTTCCTGAACCCAAATGTGGCACCCCTTTCAGCAGGAAGTAGTAAGAGAGATATTTCACCCTTTTCCTAACAATACAAAGATGGGAATGAAAGGTTCTTGTCCCAGTATATATTATTGTACAATTATGGTGGTGGTCTAATGTGGCAGAAGGCCAAAGCAGGAGCACCTACCACTTCCTGCTTCTTTCTCAGCCCTAATTGCAGCTCCCCTTATGTTTCCACATGAAGAAAATTCCAATCAGCTCCTCACATGTCATCAATGCCCGCCCTAGGTACCACCCCCACTCAAAGGTTACATATGTCCCATACCCCCATATTTCGGTTGAAGGAGATGGCCCAGCCGCCATGGGTTGTGTGCTCCTTCCCATGTCCTCACCTCAATAAACCTATTTTTTTTGTACTTTTGCTTCTCTATTGTACCAGAAAACTCTTTCAATTCCTCCTTCCATTGTCCTAAAAGAGGTAGAGAATAACAACAAAAACCGAGAAGATCTTTGGCATCTAGAAACAGCATACACATGTTAGATCTCCTGACAAGACATTCTGTCACTTTCACCATAAAACCTTATTAAGCGTTCATGAATATTTAGTATTACATCTCATAGATGTGTTTAAGCTCAGAGTGAATTCTGGGACTGGCATTCATGTAAGAGAACCTCTGAGATGACATGCACCCTGTTAAATTATTCCTATCATACCTAGAGACTCTAGGAGACACCTGGGCTAAAGTGCATATTCTTTCAATTCTGAAAGCCTAAATCTGCATGCCATGCTTTTTGCTATTCTGCCATTCTGGCACCACTTTTCTGTTTGTGCCATATTTTTGTCAGCATGGACTTGCCCTAAGCACAATTTCTCATCATCAATAAATGTAGTTGCTTTTCCATTGCCATTTGGAATGTTAACATGCAATTCTTTGCTCCTTACACAAAAAGCCCTGGAATATAACTGCTAGATTTGTCACAAAGTAACAAAACAGAATGGTTTTGAGGTATTGAAGGAGAGGGGGAAATGGAGAGATACTAATAAATAGACATAAAATTTCAGTCAAGCAAGATGACTAAGCTCTAGATATCTGCTTAACAACACTGTGCTTATAGCTAACAATAAAATGTTATTTACTTAAAATTTTGTTAAACAGGCTTGGAGTAGATAGCTCAACAGTAGGGCACTTACTTAGCATGCATAAGGCCCTGGGTTTGATCCCCAGAACCTTAGGAAAGATTGTTAAAAGACCCCATATTATATATTCTTAACACAATTTTCCAAAAAGAAAGAAATGACACAACTTCAAAGCTAAATAGGAACCTAAATTATATTAAATCTCAAATCTAGTGGCCAATTGCTTCCTTACTCCACAATGAGTTTACTTTTTCTTATCCTGGACAGAACTAGCTCAGAAACAAGCAAACTTAATTCCACAGACGGGCTCACTGGGAGATAAAGCTTTGTAGTAGGAGAGCAAGTGCTGGGGGGCAGAGTGGCAAACACAGACAATATCATGTAATCATAAAAGAATTTGTACCCTGATTCTGGTGAGGAAACCCAGTCAGTCACATTTAAGGCACTAAACTCTAATGACTAGAGGATGGAATTTGGTAATGAACAAACCCCTTGGTAGGAGGAATGTCTCCGAAAAAGCACACAACTCAGTCCCTCCAAACAAATGCATACACTATAAATGTTACAAGAATCTAAGTATCTGGTCTCTTTCATACTATTGTAAATCAAAGACCCATAAGTAAATGCCACATGCCAAAGCAATCCTATCCTTATGCATCTAATCTATGTGGGAGGCATCTCCAGTGACTCCCTTTGAATGCAAAACAATTACTGTGACTTTGATTATTTGGAGACTCATTTCCTTATACTGATATGTAAAAAGGTGGCTAGAGTATTTCCTTCTCTCTTTAATTGGCTCTAAACATTGCAAATAAGGCTAGCCAAGGTGCTAATATGTAATATCTAAAGCCAACAGACAGTCCTGTTTCCTCACATAGTGTTCTGCATACAGAATATGTACAGGATATGAGCATGTGAGATATTAGAGCCAATAGCTCCAGGAATGTCAACTGGATACCAGCCTCAAGATAAAGAGGCTATGACTCCCCAGGGCACAAGAGTTTGCATATCAGGAACCAAAGCTACAGCCTCCCAAAACAATTCTATTGTTACCTTAATTAGATTATGTAAATTGAGCCTTCTGCATATCCTTATCTTTGCAATTTACAGAGATGTCATTCTTGCACCTGGCTAGCCAGCTCAAGTTACTCACGTAATTCCTGCCATCCTAACTGTCACTCATCCCTGAGAAATGCCCCTAGGCTAGATTATCTCTGTATAAATATCCTAATATTCTTCATTACCAACTTATTTACTATTTCCTATGTTAAATCCCTTCTGGTTTGAATAGTCCTGGTGCTTGCCAAGATAAGGGCCTTTTGATTTAGTCAGATGGGACAGTTTAGGAAGCCCAAGCCTAGTTGCTTTTTAGTTTGTGTGTTTTTGTATTTGCAGTAGTTAGAGACTCAATCCAGAACCTTCACACTAAGATACATCTCCAGCCCTTTTTCATCTTTCCTTCTGAGTTAGAATCTCATGAAGTACTAAATTCCCCAGGCTAGGTTCTAATTTGTAATCCTCCTGCCTCCCAGAGTACTTGCATCACCAAATTTCTATTGTTTCTTAAATCAAGGATTTGGGCCTTTCCAAACTCTTTCACTGAGGAAATATGGCACTCTAAAGCAAGGGTTCCCAACCCCCAGGCCATAGACCAGTACCAATCTGTAGCTGGTTAGGACCTGGGCAACACAGTAGGAGATTATCAATGAGCAAGCAAGCCTTCAAAACTTAATCTGAATTTATAGCCAGTGGCTCATCATTGCTCACATACCTGAGCTCAAATTTCTGTCACCCCAGTTGCAGCATGCAGCATTAGATTCACAGAGGAGGGAGAACATTCCTGAGGGACCTAGCTTGCACACTGCTTATAAGAATCTGATGCCTGATGATCTGAGGTGAATTTGAGATGGTGATGCCAGCACTGGGATACAGTCATAAATACATATTAACATTAGCAGAGAGATCTGACTGCTCAGGGACCATAACAAGCCCTTTGCAGATTCATATCAAAACCCTATTAGTGAATGGAAAGTAACAATTAAATTGCATCTGCAGGCAGGCTTTACAGTGACAGGTGAGATGATGTACTCCAATTGTACAGCTGCATCTGATGGCAGGCTTTACACCAGAATCAACACTTATTTCAGTCTGTACATGGCCTGTGCATTATTTCATTTACCACTTCTGTCCTCACCAGCTGACTGGTGACTGGATGGCATTCTGGTTTCACTACTTGGATGAAACGGCTCACTTTTGCATGAGTCTGTGCACTGTGCCACCCATAGAAAAATGTTAGCTAGCCAAGTAATGTCACCTAAACTTGATGTTTTGAAGGATGTGATTAAAATTATCAACCCCAGTAAATTGCATGCCCTTAATTCTCACCCATTCACAGAGCACTGTGAAGAGATGAGTGCAGAGCACACATAATTTATCTTAGTTACTTTCTTGTTGCTAAGACAAAATACCTGACATCAACAGTTCAACAAAGAAAGGTTTATTTAAGCTCACAGGTGTTATGCTTCATAGTTGGCTGCTTCAAAAGCAGGGTGGCAGAAGAGAAACAGTCCATGGTGTGTCAAGCAAAACACAGCAAGTATTAGTGACCCTACCTTCTTTCTGTCCCCTTATATTCTATCCAGGAAACAAGCCCATTGATTGGTGCCACCCACACTCAGGGTGGAGCTTCCCATTATCCATGACCCAAACTATGCAATTCAAATCAGTGGGCTAATAGGTGCCACACATCCTTAATTCCAGTATCACATATGCTAGATCCAGCAAGTTTCAAAAAGCCCCATTTCTGAGTACGTGAAGCTTAGGGAGAACATCTGGATGCACAACATAACACATCTTACCTTATATACAGAAGAGAGATGACTTTCTAAAGACAGATCACTGGTCAGGGTTTTTGAGTTACAAGAGCTGCTCAAGAGATTTCTTTTTGAAAAGCAGTCATCATTCGCAGCACATTTCAGTGACAGAACTGGTTGCAAACCTTGTGTACTCATGTGACATTCAGCCTGCTCAATGAACTAAATCTGTCTGTCACTTCAAGAGTGACTGACAATTGTGTGCAGGTCAGTAGATAAAATGGCTGCATTCAAAGCCTAACTGGAATTTTGGAGTTGAATGAAAATTGGGATTTTTATTCACTTTACCAAAAAAAAGGAAGGAAGGAAGGAGGGAAAAGCAAAGCAAAGTAAAGAAAAAGAAATTGTTTTTTTTTTACATGTATGGAATATTAGCAGAGATTTTGAAAGAGACTAAGCCAGGGCCTTCTTTCTCCCAACCGGTGCATGATGACCTACCTCAGCTTTTAAAGTCATTTGTTTTGTCTTTTTGAGACACAGTTTTACTGTGTAGTTTACCTGGCCTTGAACTCACTAGGCAGCTCAGACTGCCCTCAAACTCATGATGATTCTCCTGCCTCATCCTCCCAAATACTGGGATTATTCAAAAGACTTTGAGCATTACTTCCCAACCACAAAACAGTCCAAAACTGGGAAGAAATAGGTCTGTGTGAATAAGCCAGTTTTAACAAGTTTGTCTGTACAAGAAAAGGATCGACTGCTTGAGATCACATATGACAAAGGCCTTAAAAGTGTGTCTGAGATAACTTTAATCTCCAGATGATCTGGATTAATGTCAAAGCAGAATATCCTGAGATTGAAACAAAAGCACTGAAAAGCTTGCTTCCATTTCCAGCATCATATCTTTGTGAAGCAGAATTTTTTTTTGCAGTGACAGCAACCAAAGCAAGATTACAAAATAGACTGGACCTAAGCAACACAGTTCAGGTCAATGTCTCTCATTATCCCCAGATTAGACCATATAGTTACAAGAAAACAAGTCCAGGACGCCTACTGATTCTGCATTGTGATGATTTGTAAAATGATTTCATTATGTTTTACAGTATAATAATAGAAATAAAGTACACAATAAATGTAATGAGCTTCAATCATCCTGAAACCATTCCCTGCTCCATTCATGAAAAAAACATCTTCCACAACACCAGTCCCTGGTGCCAAAAAGGTTGAGGACTGCTGCTCTAGACATTCTGCTAAAGTCTAGTTTCAAAAGTACTTTGCATCCTAGAAATTCCACTACTAGATATTTTTTTCCTAGAGGAATGAAAACCTAAGTCCACATAAAATAAATTTATATTAACATTCACAGCAATTTTATTCACAATGGCTAAAAAACAGTCATCAACTGGTGACTGGATAAATACATTTTAATATATTTAGTGGAAAACTGCCAAGCAATAAAAGGAATTAACTATGCCTATATGCAATAATATGGGTGAATCTCAAGACAATTATGCTTAATGAAAAACATAATACAAAAAAGGGTACATATTGAATGATTTCATTTACAGATAATCTATAGTGACAAAAATCAGAATAGTGGCTGTCTGAGGTAAGCAGTGGTGTAAAAAGACAGACTGAATATGGAGATGACAAGCTTTTCTAAGGAAATAATAATGTTATTTCTTGATTGAAATAGTTAGACAAGCCCCCAGAAAGGTCATCACTCTACACAATTAGAATGCATAAATTTTATTTTATGTAAATTATACATCAATAATGTAGATTCATCAGGAAGGAAGGAAGGAAGGAAAAAAAGAGAAAGAAAGAGAGAAGAGGGAGAGGGAAGGAAGAGAGAGGAAGGGAGAGAGGGGGAAGGAAGGAGTGAGAGACACAGGGAGAGGGAGGGAGGAGGAGAGCAGGAGGGACAAAGAGAAGGAGGGAGAGACAGGGAGGGAGGGACAGAGAAAGATACAAAGGGAAGAAAGAAAAGAGAGATTAAAGAGATTAAATTCCTGAAAATGATAGGTCAGGAGTATAGGACCATAGGGTAGTATCAAAATTTTTTCAACATCTAAAATGCTGAGCTGAGGATGTGATAGAATCTTGCAAGCACAAGGCCATGAGTTTGATCCCCAGAACTAAAGGGAAAAGGAAAACCCATCCAGAAAGCAACCTGAAAGGCAGATGCATATTTGGACAGCTTCAATAGCCTTCCCAAGAAGGAAATCAGAAATTCTAATTCTAGCAATAAAACAAAGTATAGAGCAAAAGTGGACCTTCAGATTTTGGAGACAAGAGCATATCAGGCACAGCACAGTGAACAAGCATACCAAAAGCATGCTGCTTATTGAGCTGAAGTCAACTTGATGAGATATTTTTTGTTCAGTTTTTCAGTTCTAAAGGTTAAACCTGGGGAATGCTGAAGTACATCTCCAGCCTCTTCTTCCCCCTCTTTCTCTTTTCTTTTCTTTTCTTTTCTTTCCTTCTTTTTTTGTTCTTTTCTCTTGTTTTCTTTTTCTTTATTTTGTGACAGGGTCTTGGTAAATTGCCCAGGCTGGCCTTGAACTTACTATCTTCCTGCCCACCTATCTCAGCCTCTTGATTAGCAGGGATTATAGGCATTCACCATGCTCAGCTACATGAGGTTTTTAATAGCTTAACAGTATGTCTTGGGCTTTGTTCTATATAAAAATTTTATCAGTGATTTGAATGAAGAAGTGGAGAGGGAGAGATAAAAAGTTTTATGATACAATCAGGAACAAAAATTAAGTCAGCAGTTAAACCAATGATATTAATGTAAGAAAATAGTCCTACATTTAAATCTTCAAAACTAACTGCACCAAAACATAACAGACAAGGTATAGCTCAACAGAAGCATATATTTTTAAAAAACACTGAGGGGCTTTTGGGGACAGAAAGTTCCAAATGAGTCACTAGTGTGGTGTGAAGAAAAAAAACTTCAGTCTTAGCTCATCATTATCTAAAAAGAAAGATGATTGCTCCTAAATCTACTCCTAATCTAACAGAAATGTTATTTTGTGCTGATCATACCAAATCTAGAGAATTGTGCTCTGCTCTTGGTACCACATTTTAAGAAATAACATAAAAAAGACTAGACCACGTTTCAAGGTGAACACACAAAGGGACAAGGAGACTAGACACTATGCCATACACAGAATGACTGAATGAACAGAAATAGATACTCCATCTGAAGAAGAAACTTGATAAATATCTTCAAATAGTTGAAAAAACTGTCATACAGAAAAGGAAGTACATTTATTTATCCACAATGGGTATAACTTAGACCAATTTCTATTTCTTGTTGGCTTTGAAGTTTGTTAGGATTGATGGTACAAAAAGATTGTTATATCAATTCTCCCTCACAAAAAATGAACTAGGGCTATCACATAGCCTTTTGTAATCCATTTTGTTTGGGTTTGTTGTTATTGTTCTTGGTTGGTTGTGGTCCTGGTATCTGAACCTAGGTCTCAAGCAAGCTAGGCAAATGTTCCATGAGTGTTATATCCCCAGTCTTTGTGGTGCTTTTTTACAGAACTTGGCTGTGAATGTTATATGTACAGAAAACTCAAATATCCAATAAATCTATGAAACTACAACCAACTTTACTAGTTATTAGGATAATTAAATCAAAACAACACCCACATAAGACAGTAACATTAAACAAAATGAAACTGGATGAGGGGCATATGAGAAATCTATGCACAATCTTTATAACTTTTCTGTAAATATAAATGCTGGGGTTGTAACTCAGTGGTAGAACATGGGTTTAACATGCAAGAAGACCTAGGTTCAATTCATAGCATCAAAAAAAAGTTATTTCAAAATAATGTTAATTAAAAACAACACCTTCACACATACAAAAGTTTAAAAGCATGGCAATATCAAATATTAGCAAGGATATGGAAAAAAGGGAAAAGGAGGTATAAACTGTTAAAACTAGAGCCAGATATGGTGGTACAGCCCTGTAATTCTAGCACTGATGAGGCTGAAGCAGGGATATTATCCCAAATTCAAGGCTGGTCAAGGCTACATAGTGAGATCAAGGCCAACATGGACTGCAAAGTGAGGCTCTAAAAAATTTTTAAAACTATTTTGGACAGCAATATGGCAATATCTACAAAGTTAAAGGTGCATATAGCTTTTGATTCTGCTGGTCCACTCCTATATGTATACCTGAGAACTGCATTGTCCAATAGGACTACCCACACTGACCACTGAACATTTGAAATGTGGCTAGTCTAAAATGAGATGCACTTTAAGTATACAATACACACCAGAACTAGGGATATAAACTCACTGGTAGAGCACATACTTAACCATGTGTGAGGCCCTGGGTTCAATCACCAGCATCACACGCATACACACACACACACACACACACACACAATACACACCAGACACAAAGACTGTACCAAAAACAGAAAGTAAAATATCTGATTAATTACTTTTCTATTATTATATGTTGAAATATAACCTTTTTGATACAAAGTAGATTGTATTGTTAAAATTAATGGCTTCTAAAAAATATAAAATTATTTTGTTTGCACATTACAGTGGTACTTTGGTTTACAAACTCAATTCTCTCCACAATTCCAGTGGCAAATCAAAATGGATGAAAACTAAATCAAATTGCTCCATAGGTCAGCATTGAATCTAACCACTGAATTTGATTTGGCTCTCATCCAACTCAGTTTTAAACCAGAATCATGGAAAGAATCAAGTTTGTGAGTGGCGTATTTCAACTGGACAGCAGCACTGTCTTAATGCTTTACCCACTAGTAGTTCAAGAAATGAATCAATTTATGTATCAAACTCTCAAGCTTAATGTAATCACTACATTACACAGTGTAGTGAATATGTTTGTGTAAGTACAAACCTGTAAAAATGAAAGTCGAGCATGGTGGTGCACATCTGTAATCTCAGCCCTAAGGAGAATGAAGCAAGATCACCATGATTTTGAGGCTAACCTATGCCACATAGTGAGGTAAGGCCATCTTAAATTACAGAGTGAGACTGCCTCAAAAATTAAAAAAATTTTAAAAAGCCAATTTCATAGATCACACCCAGCATTTTTTTAATGAAAAAGAATAGAAAATATAGCACAAAGCTTGAGGCATAACTCAGTGGCAGAAGCCCTTGGTTTAGTTCCTAGCATCAAAAAAAGAAAAAGAAAATATCGTAGTACACTTCATGTAATAAGAATAAAAACAGCTTCATATGACTTTTTATACAGTGTGTGTACTGTGATGTGCTGTAAAAATATATTATTATCATGGGTGGTAGTCAAAATGTTTGAATGTTCCTGTAAACATTTAAAGCCATATTCATTGTGGTGTTTGTAATAGCAGATATTCGAAACAACTCATATGTCTAACAAAAGAGACTGAATAAATTGTGTTATATATAAAAGTTCTACTACTAATCAATAAGGAAATAAATAATCTACAGTTGAAATATTCATGAACAAATATTCAAAGCATAACACAGAACTGCAAAACAAAACAAAATGCTAAGCAAAAAAAGACAAACTGCAGAAAAAAAGACACATATAGAATATATAGAATATACAATTTATGTAAATCCTAAAAAGATAAATAATGTTATATGTAATCTTTTAGTTCTCTTTAGCACCTATATGGCACAAAACCTCTAATATTTGACAAAACTCAATGGTAGGTACACGTGTTCATTTTGTTATTCTCTGTATTTTTTGCAGTGCTTCAAACATTTTTGTAAATATAGTCTTGAATACTGTGTATTTAAGTTGCAATCCCTATTCTATATTTATACTTTTTAAATACTAATTCTAAGTAAAAACTTAAAGTAGGTAGCGGTAAGATTTATTACTTTTGTAAGTTTTTGGGGCTGCTTTCACAGTGCTGAGGATCAAGCCCAGGACCTCATGCGTACCAGCACCTTACTACTGAGCTACATTCCCAGCCCTGTTGTTAAAATGACAAACAACAAACAACAAAATATTGAACAAACTTTGTAAAATCATATACTTGTAGCCACCTTGGTAATAATTTATTTTATTACTACGTGAATGTGAATGTATCACAGGCCTAGTCATCTCCCCAGAAACAAAAGTACCACAAATTCTTTCATCTCTGACATGGCTGAGGACCCCTGTGTTCTTTTAAAAGGATCAACACATAATAAAATATACTTCAACCTAAAACTGAACAGGATACAATGTTTTTCACTGATGATTATGAAAAATCACTTTGAGATCTTGCAGTATTTACATTAAATGTACTTTTAAAATTTTTATTTAAAGAGAAAGAAGCAAAACAGAACAAAGGGTAGAAATAATAGAGAATTTCAAAAAAACAGTAAGAAATAACTAGTTGATAAATTACATATTGTCATCTTAGAAATAGTTTTTCAAGTTAAAAAATTAAAGCATACAAAGTAGACATTCAAACAGTGAGACTACAAACAGTTTTGGTCAATGATCCAACAAAAACTTAGTAATATGTTTATCTATCTTACACACTTAAACATACAAGCAGTTATATCATTTAGAACACTTTCTTTTCCTCTCTTTTTGAAAGTAGAAATTATACATTTTGGGTTTTATTACTCCTACAGTTCTTATTACTTTTTACATTAGAGACACAATGTAATATTTATAAATATGATTCTTATTTATTTCACTTATGAGGATAGTCTCAAGTTGTCTCCATTTCCTCAAGATCATCCTTTTTTATAGGTGAGTAATATTCTATTGTATAAAAATACCACATTTTTTCATCCACTCTGCAGTGGATGGGCATTTTGGTTGTTTCCAAGATGTAGCTATTACAAATTGTGCTGCTATGAACATCGGTGTACATATATCACTGTGGCATGGCCTCTTCAGTTTATCTGGGAAAATACCCAGGAGGGGAATAGCTGGGTTAAATAGAACTTCTAATCCTACACTTCTGAGAATTCTCCATACTGATTTCCATAGTGACTGCACTGCTCTACACTCCCATCAACAGTGGAGCAGTGTTCTTTTTCCCCGCAGCCTCACCAACATTGGTTATCAGTTGATTTCTTGATGGCAGTTATTCTTTCCGAAGTGAGATGAAATCTCAATGCTGTTTTCATTTGCACTTCTCGAATGACCAGTGATGGTGAACATTTCTTCATGTATTTGTTTACCATTTGTACATCTTCATCTGAGAAATGTATGTTCATCTCAGATGCCCATTTTTGGAGAGGGTCTTTAAATTTGGGGGGCTTGATGTTTTTCAATTCTTTATATGTTCTTGATATAAGTCCTTTCTCTGAGGGGTTGCTGGCTAAAATTCTTTCCCATTCTGTGGGTTTTCTTTTCTCTCTGTTAGTGATTTCTTTTGAAGTGCAGAAACTTTTCAGTAATGTGAAGTATGAGTTGTTGATTCTTTGAAGTGTTTCCCATGCACTATGCATTTTGTTCAACAATTCTCTGCCTACCACTCTGTCTCAAATATTCTACCTACCTTGTTTTCCAGTAGATTTAGTGTTTCTGTTTTAATATTTAGATCTTTGATCCATTTAGATTTTCATTTTGTGCATGGTGACACGTATGGGTCTAGTTTCAGTCTTCTGCATGTGCAGAGCCAATTTTTCCAACACCATTATTAAAGAGGCTATCCTTCCAGTGAACATGTTTAGCCCCTTTGTCAAATATCAGATGGCTGAGTGTCTTTGTAGTTCTGCTTGCATCTTCTAGTCTGTTCCATTCATCCTCAGGTCTATTTCTTTGCCAGTACTGTGCTGATCTTATCACTGTGGCTTTGTATTATAGTTTTAGGTCAGGAATTCAGATGCCTCCTGCCTTGCCTTTATTGCCCAGAATGGCTTTTGCTATTCTAGGCTTCATCTGTTTCCAAGTGAATTTTAGGAGTGTTTTCCTCTAGATTTGTGAGGTATGTTAATGGTATTTTGGTTGGGATTGAGGAAATCTGTATAACACTTTTGGGAGTATGGCCATTTTCACAATATTGATTCTTCCTAGCCAAGAGCAAAGAATATCCTTCCATTTTCTAATGTCCTCTTCAATCTCCTTTTTTAGCATAGCATAATTTTCAGCATATAGATCTTTTACATTCTTAGTTAGATTGATTGCTAAGTGTTTCATTTTTTAGATGCTATTGTGAAAGCCAATATTTCATCATTTTTCCTCAGTGCCTTTTTGTTTGTGTACAGTAATGCTACTGATTTTTGAGCATTGACTTTGTAGACAGTTAAAATGCTGTATTTGCTTATTATTTCTAGTAGTCTTTTAATGGAGTTTTTTGGGTCTTCTACATAGAGTATCATGTCATCTGCAAATAGTGATAATTTAACTTCTTCCTTTCCTATCTTTATTCCTTTTATTTCTCTCTCTTGTCTGATTACACTGGCTAGTATTTCCAGAACTTTATTGAAAAGGAGTGGTGATAGTGGACATCCTTGTATCATTCTTGATTTTGGAGTGAAAGCTTTCAGTTTTTGTCCATTTAGTATATTATTGGCTGTGGGTTAGTCATACATGGCCTTTATGAGATTGAGGTACACACCATGTATTCTGAGTTTCTGAAGGGTTTTTATTATGAACATGTGTTGGACTTTATTGAAAGCTTATTCTGCAACTATTGAGATGACCATGTGATTTTTGTTTTTGGCTCTGTAGAGGTGGTATATTACATTTATTGATTTGTGTGTTAAACCATCCTAGCATTCCTGGAATGAGTCCCACTTGGCCATGATGTATAACCTTCTTGATGATTTACTGCATTCCATTTGCCAGTATTTTATTGAGAATCGTTGCATCAATGTTCATTACTAATTTTGGCCTATAGTTCTCCTTTTCAGTTGGGTCTTTCTCTGGTTTTTGTATGAGAGTAATACTTGCCTCCAGAAGTGATTTAAGGAGGATTGCTTCCTTTTCAATTTCATTGAAGAGTTTAAGGACTATTGGCATCAAATCTTCTTTAAATTTCTTATAGAATTCAGCCATGAATCCATCAGGACCTGGGCTTTTCTTTGTTGGTAAGTTTTTAATTATGTTTTCAATTTTAATAGCTGATATTGGGTTATTCAAAATTGCTATATCTTCTTGGTTGAGCATTGCTAGTTTATATGTTTCTAAAATTCTTTCCATTTCCTCTGTGTTTTCTGTTCTAGTGAGTAGAAATTTTCAGCATAGGTATTCATGATCTTTTAAATTTTACTGGGATCTGTAGTAATTTCCCCCTTTTCAGTACTTATTGGGTGAATTTGGGTTCATTCTTTCTTTTTCTTTATAAGGTTTTCTAGAGGTTTGTCAATTTTTTTTTATCCTCTCAAAAAACCAGCTTTTTGATTCATTAAATCTTTGGGGGTTTTTAGTTTTAATTGAATTGATTTCTACTCTAATGTTTACAATTTCCTCTCTTTGATGAGCTTTGAGTTTAAGTTGCTCCTCTTTTTCTAGTAGCTTGAGATGAAGCATTAGCTTATTTATTTGTGTTCATTCTGTTTTCTTGATATGACAGTTTATTGCTATATATTTCCCTCATAAGACTGCTTTCATTGCATCCATGGATTACAATGTTATTTCCACATTGTCATTTAATTGTAGTTATTGCTTTATTTCTTCTTTAATTTCACCTGAAGCACACTGGTTGTTCAGAAGGTTGTTATTTTAGTTCCATGTATGCATGCAGGTTTTGCAATTCTTTTTGCCATTAATTTCCAATTTCAGTGCACTATGGTCAGGTATTATGCATGGGATAATTTCAACTTGCATTTACTTAAGAATGTTTTATGGGATAATATGTGGTCTATTTTGGAGAATGTCCCATGTGCAGCTGAGAAGAATATGTATTCTGATGTGATTGGGTGGAACACTCTGTAAACATCTACTAAGTCCAAGTGCTGGCAGGTATGATTCAGTTCTATTATTTCTTTGCTGAATTTTTGTCTAGTTGATGTATCTCTTTGTGACAATGGGATATTAATGTCCCCTGTTATAATTGTGTTCTTGTGTATTTGATTTTTCATACCCTTTAGTATCTGTCATATATAGTTGGGTGCTCCCGTTTTTAGTGCATTTATGTTTATAATTGTTAGTTCTTTCTCTTGAATTTTTCCACTTTCAAATATGTAGTGGCCTTCTTTCACTCTTTTAATCATTTTAGGTTTTAAGTTCACATTGTCTGCAAATAGAATAGCTACCCATGCTTTTTTCTGGGTTCCTTTTGCATGGAATACTGTTTTCTGTCCTTTGACTTTTAATCTATGAGTTTCCTTTTGGGTCAGATGTGTTTCTTGTATACAGCATATTGTGGGATCCTGTTTCTTGATCCATTTTGTCAAACTGTTTCTTTTGATAGGTGAATTGAGGCCATTTACATTTATGGATATCACTGATATGTACTGCCTGAACTTTACCACGATATATTCCAATTGTTGTTTAATTGCTTATCCTACCTGGTGGCTTCTTTCTATTGTTCTGGGGAGTGTGGTCACTTTTTATCTATATAGTATGTCTTTCAATACTCTTTCTAAGGTTGGTTTTGTGGACGTGAATTTCTTCAGTTGTTCTTTGTTGTGGAAGTATCTTGTTTCTCCATTAAATTTGAATGGATGCTTTGCTGGGTACATCAGTCTGGGTTGAAAGCCATTTTCTTTCAGGGCTTCAAATATCTCACTCCAAGCTCATCTTGACTTGAGGGTTTGTGCTGAAAAGTCTGCTGTGATTCTAATGGGCTTTCCTTGATAGGTGAGTTGTGTCTTTTCTGTAATAGCTTTTAGTGTTCTGTTTTTATGCTGCATGTCTGAGATCTTAATTATTATATGTCTGGTTGTAGATTTATGTTGTTTGTGACTGTTTGGATGCCCTATATGCCTCACTTATGTACATATCAGATTTTTTCCCCATGTTTGGGAAATTTTCTGCTATTATTTCTGTGACTATTTTAGTTATGTCTTTTGCATTGACTCCTGCATCTTCACTGATGCCTATTAGCCTTACATTGTTTCTCTTGGCCTCATCTTGAAGCTTCTGGATTATAATTTCATGCTGTTTTGTTATTTTTAAAAGTTCTACCCTTCCATGATCACTAATTATGATCCTGTCCTCAAGGTCTGAAATTCTATCCTCAGTTTCATTTAAATAGTTTTGCGAGCTTTCAATAGAATTTGTTGTTTCTTGGATGCCTCCTTCAGTTTGCTTCATGAATTCTGCTTTTTTCTATATTGTTCATTTAAGGTTTCACTCAGTTTCCCTTTCTCCTGTACTTTTTTTAATCTATTTCTTCTCTAGCTGTGCTGAGCAGCTCCTTTCCTAAGGTTGTTATTTCTTTCTTTACATGTGAGATTACTTCTAATTTGATTTCCTCTATAGCCTTATGGAGTTGTTTTTTCATTCACTTGCTATCTTTTGTTGAGATTTCAGCATGTTACTTTTGAAGTCCTCTATTTCAGTGTCTCCTGTACTTGTTCCTGATGGACTAGATGTTTGAGATTGCATTTTGCTTTTTCATTTTGCCATTTTCCCCTTTCAGGTTAATATTTGGTCCTTCAGACCCACTAGTGTCAACTGTTGGTAGTGTGTATCTTGGGTTCCTACTGTATTGTTGATGTTTGTCTAATTGCTGGGTCCCACAATGAAGAAGTGGACCATTCCCCTGAATTCCCCCTGCAGGGCCTGTTGGGTGAGTCCTATATTCTTCCTAGGCTGAGAAGCCTAGGATTACTGATGAAAATCAGTCCCTAGTTCCTGCTGTTATTATGTCTTCAGATTGTTCAGAGTCACCAGATCTCCTTGTTCATAGTGTTTGTTTTGGTTTAAGACCCTACTGTGTCTATGGGTGGCCCACAGGCCCCCTTAATTTTCTCCAGGTTTGGCAAGGCCTTATTGACACCCTCCTCAACCTACCTGATATCCTCTGTGTGGAGGAAGGACTCACCCAACCACTTGGCAAGCTCATCTATGGCCTTCTTCAGGAGGGGGCTTTGCTCTTGCTCATGTTTACCCATTGAAGGTGGCAAACTGTATTCCTATTTTAGGGGCAAACTCACCTCACTGATGGAAGCCTGCTGAGATCTTCTTTTTGGATGAGGGGTTACTGAGTCTCCCCTTGATACTGCATGGTTAGTCCACTGCAGTCCAAGGTTCTGAGGGGAAGTGTGGGAGCTGAAGATCAACAGCAATACTAGGTCCCGGAGGTGGGGGGGTCTCCTATGGCAGCAGTGGGACCCCAGAGGCATGCATTGTGGGCTGGTGTTCCTAGGTCCTGAGGTGTGTGGCCAGGACTGCAAGGACATGGGTGGGACCTGTTTGTGGCCCAGCCTTGCCCATGCTGCTAGCTGGAGTTCCTGGGTCCCACGAGGTGGTCTGCAGGATGGCAGGGGTCACAGGAGGGGCCTGGATCTAGCCTGGCCCTATGTGCACCACTGGCTGGAGTTCCTAGGTCTCATGAAGTGGTCTGCTGGGAAGGCAGGGGTCACAGGAGGGGCCTAGGTCTAGCATGGCCCCATGCACACTGCTGGCTGGAGTTCCCAGGTCCTGCAAAGTGGTATACCAGGATGGTGGGTGCCACAGGAGTGGTCTGGGTCTAGCCTGGCCCTGCATGTGCCACTGGCTGGAGTTCTCAGGTCCTGCGAGGTGGTCTACTAGGATGGCCTAAATGTACTTTTAATGCAATAGATTTCTCTTTTAGATTAAACCAGTGTTATTTGGCATGTCACAATAATCCTGGAAAAACACAATATGAATTATGAATTCCAGTTTTCTATACTAGCTCATAAAAAGTTCATAGTGTCTTAGTATCTTTACTGTTGGTGGTACACAAATGAAAAAAGCTGGAGCTATGTATACTGTGGAGTCATATACAGAAACAAGCAGTATTTATGAGATCTTAAATAAAGTAACTGTGACATTTTCTTCACTACTAGGAAAAGCTAAGTACCTTTAAAGTCCATGAAACGAAAGTCAACATTGTCTATTTTAAAATCTCTGATGCCTATGGAGTAAGAAAATATTTTCATATTCTGTTCTTTATCCTCCAGTCTCTCAAATATCCTTCCAGGCATTTTTTTCCTGTTCTTTCTTATCCTAAGGAGGTTGAGGAAATTGGAAAGACCACAGAAAATAATGAGAATGGGCTCAGGCTGTCATGCACCATAAAAGAAACCTACAATAGATTTCCACCCCATGCCTCTTCTTACCAAAAATGTGTCCCACAATGGGCAAACCAACACTGAGGAGCACCCTGTGATTGGTTTGGTTGGTACTAGCTACTTCCTTCTAATTGGTTCAAAGTCCCCCTCCCATATAGGAAAAGAACCCAATCACGCACCATCTTCTTTCCTGCTCTCATAAATGGCTGGGCCTTCAGCTGCACCTGCCCACAACCCCACTCCTGCCACCTCCTTATCCCATAATGGTCACCAATAATTTCCAACCCTCAGGTTTCAAGGAGGTAGGTTCATAGTGTCTAAACTACAGTAGCTATGCTCTCTTACTTTTAGCAGTTCAGCACCTCTCATAGTCTTAAACTCTCAAAAACTGCTTTTACCCTTTTTCCTTCAACTTGAATGTGGGGCACACACAGTTAAATAGTCCAAAACCATTGCTTCAGAGCCACTCTAAAAACTGCTGGCCTAATGGCCTCATCTTATTTGCCTAGTTATAAGCTGCAAACATATGTTAACAAAATTAAAAATTAAAAGAATAAATAAACCACCCAACTGTGCTGAGGGAGGACCTCATTCATAGAGCACTTGCCTGGCAAGCAGGAGGCTCTGAGTTCCATCTCCAGCACCAAAAAACAAAAAGTAATCACCCAACTATCCCATGCCTGGAGCCTCTATTAGCCTTTCCTGCAGCTATATCACTCACCTAGGCCACCAGCACCAAAACCTCAGTGGGTTCTCGCAGGCTCCTTCCAGGGCTCCAGAGCTCTCACAAAGCTCCTCTCCTTAAGGCTACGTCATCCAGGGCACCAATTGTCGTTTGCCCTGTAAGGCAAAGTCTGAAGCTTCAGAGCTAATCTATGTTCTATCTAGGTTTTGGGTGCTAAGGATGCTGCTCTGAGATTGTTTGGGAGGGACTAGGTTGAAACTCACTGGGAGTGAGCAAGTGGGATGTAAAGCTAAAAAGCATACTACAATTAATTGAGGGATCAGTGCAGATGGTCATATCAGAAATTCACTAAAAAACATAGGAGTAGGGGGGAAAAGTAGACAGTGATGCCCAATACTATTGAAGAGTGACAAGAGAACTGAACACACTGGCATAAGCCTGTAGGCTCAGTACTGTGAACGCTGAGGCAGGAG
>PVJX010031946.1:0-20808 GCA_004027295.1 Dolichotis patagonum | reverse complement strand
GTTTCTGCATGTCAAAAGAGGTTTCCAGCAGAGTGAAAAGAAAACCCACAAATTGGGAAAAAATCTTCATGGACAGTGCCTCAGACAAAGGAATTTTTTCTAGAGCTTATAAAGAATTAAAAAAAATCAGACCCTCGAAATTCAAAGACTCAATCCAAAAATGGGCATCTGAAATGAATACACAGTTCTCAGATGAAGAAATACAAATGGCAAATAAATACATGAAAAAATGTTCATCATCATTAGTCATGAGAGAAATGCAAATTGAAACCACACTGAGATTCCATCTCACTCCAGAAAGAATGGACAAGATAGAAAACACTACCAACAAGAAGTGTTGGAAAGGATGTGGGGAAAAAGGAACTCTTCTACATTGTTGGTGGGAGTGTAGACTGGTTCAACCACTGTGGAGGTCAGTCTGGAAATTCCTCAAAAAGCTGGGTATGGAAGTTCCATATGACCCAGCTATTCCACTTCTAGGCATATTCCCAGAAGATCTGAAAACATCATACCACGGTGATATATGTGCACCCATGTTTATAGCAGCACAATTTGTAATAGCCAGATCTTGGAAACAACCTAAGTGCCCATTAACTGAGGAATGGATAAAAAAGTTGTGGCATTTTTATACAATGGAGTACTATTCAGCTATAAAGAATGATCACATTGAGATATTTATAAATAAATAGACACAACTTGAGACCATTCTCTTAAGTGAAATAAACCAAACTCACAAGGGTAAATACCATATAGTCTCCCTAATATGAGATTTGATAAGAGTATATAAGACTTTATGGTAAGCACGAGTCCCCATCTCATAGCTTCGAAGTCTTTCAAATTTTAAATCATCAGTTGGAATGGTGTTATGCTGTTTTGTTTGACCTATATCATACTTGATGATATGAATAGCTGTTTTGAAGAAAACAAAACATTATGACAGCTATTGCTGATTTAATATCATCCTTCTTAGAAGTCCTACCATGCTTTTTTTGTTCTACTACCATTGGTTCTATCTATCACATTGTGTCTTATTGGAATTTGAATATGTATGATAGAACAAGAAAATTTTTTTCTTTTTTATCAAAAATGAAATATTATAGTACCCATTGATCATTTTCTGTTATTTGGTTCAGAAAGCCCTGTAATTCTTTCACTCTATGCATAGCTTTATACTATTGTGTTATGTTTGATATTATTGTGTTTGAAACTATGCTCAACTATAGCAGAGTAGAGAGATATGTTGTTAGCTACTGTTGATGTCCAGTTGACTTAATGTAAAGTACTGTGTTGCCTATGTTGTCCTGTTCTGATCTGCTCTGTACTGCCCCCTTTTGTTTTATTCTCTTTCAAATTAAAAAAAAACATTCTTAATTAAATGTAAAGGGATTGAAAATATCCCATGCATATTATCTGACCATAATGCACTGAAATTGGAAATTAATGGGAAAAGAAATTGCAAAACTTGCATAAATATGTGGAAATTAAATAACAACCTTCCGAACAATAAATGGGTTACAGGTGACATTAAAGTAGAAATTAAGCAATACCTACAATTCCATGAAAATGCAGATACAAAATACCCAAACCTGTGGGACACAATGAAAGCAATCCTAAGAGGGAAATATGTAGCAATACATTGCCATGTCAAGAAAATGAAATGAGTACAAATAAAAAGCCTAATGCTACATCTCAAGCTTCTAGAAAAAGAAGTGCAAGTCAAACCCAAAACTCATAGAAGAGAGAAATTTGTAAAGATCACAGCAGAAATTAATGCAATTGAGACTTAAAAAATACAAAGAATTAATGAGTCAAAGAGCTGGTTTTTTGACAGAATAAACAAAATTGATAAACCTCTAGCAAACCTTATCAAGAAGAAAGAAAAAACTCAATTCATACAATAAGGATTGAAAACAGAAATTATTACAGAACCCATGGAAATTCAAAAGATCTTGAATACCTACTTTGAAAATCTCTACTCACATAGGGTAGAAAGCACAGAGGAAATGGACAGATTTCTAGAAATGTATGGACTCAATCAAAAAGATGTAACAATTTTGAATAACCCAGGATCAGCTATTGAAATTGAAAACATGATTAAAAACTTAGCAACAAAGGAAAGCCCAGGTCCTGATGGACTCATGGCTGAATTCTACAAGAAATTTAGAGAAGATTTAATGCCAATACTCCTCAAACTCTTCAATGAAATTGAAGGGGAAGCAATCATCCCTATCTCATTCCTGGAGGCAAGTATCACTCTGACACCCATACCAGAGAAAGAACCAACCAAAAAAAAAAAAACCTATAGGCCAATCTCACTAATGAACATTGATGCAAAGACTCTCAATAAAATATTGGCAAATAGAATGTATGCAGCAAATCATCCAGAAGATTATACCACATGACCAAGTGGGATTTATTACAAATGCAGGGATGCTTCAACACATGCCAATCAATAAATGCAATACACCACATCAACAAAGCCAAAAAAATAACATGATCATTTCAATAGATCCAGAAAATGCTTTTGATAAAGTCAGACACTTCTTCATGATAAAAACCTTACAGTAACTCAGAATAGATGGTATCCATCTCAATCTCATAAAGATCATCTATCACATGCTAGCAGCCAACATTATATTAAATGGACAAAAAATTAAGCTTTCACTCTAAAATTAGGAACAAGACAAGAATGTTCACTATCATCATTCTTATTCAATATAGCTATGGAAATATTAGCCATAGCAATCAAACAAGAGAGAAAAATAAAAAGAATAAAGATAAGAAAAAAAGAAGTTAAATTATTACTATTTGTAGATGACATGATACTCTCTATAGAAGACTCAATACACTCCATTAAAAGACTGCTACAGGTAATAAACAATTTTGGCAGTGTAGCTGGATACAAAATCAACACTCAAAATCAATAGCATTCCTGTGCACAAACAAAAAAGTCACTGAGAGAGAAATTATGTAAATATCACCTTTCCCAATGGCATCTAAAAAGTGATATACTTAGATATTTAGGAATCAACCTAACCAAAATGTAAAAATCCTACATGCTGGAAATAATACTACTCTATTATTTGAAGAGGATATTAGAAAATGGAAAGATATTGTTTACTCTTGGTTAGGAATAATCAACATTGTGAAAATGGCCATACTCCAAAAACTGTTATACAGATTTAAAGCAATCCCAATCAAAATACCATTAACATAACTCACAGATCTAGAGAAACTATTTCTAAAATTCATTTGGGAAAAATAAGACTCTTATAATAGCAAAGGTGATTCTGGACAACAAACACAAGGCAGGAGACATCTCAATTACTGACTTGAAACTATACTACAAAGCTACAATAATGAAATCAGCATGGTACTAGCAAAGAAATAGACCTGAGGATCAATGGGACAGATTAGAAAATACAAACAAAACTACAAAGACACTCAGCCACCTTACATTTGACAAAGGGGCTAAACATGTTCACAGGAAGAAGGATAGCCTCTTTAATAAATGGTGTTTGAAAAACTTGCTTTCCACATGTTGAATACTGAAACTCGATCTATGTCTATCACCATGCATTAAAACTAAAGTCAAAATTGATCAAAGACCTAAATATTAAAACAGAAATACTGTATCTACTGGAAGATAAAGCAAGTAGAAATCTTGGAGACATAGGGGTAGGCAGAGAATTCATGAACAAAATGCAAACCACATGAGAAATACTTCAATGAATCAACAACTGGGATCTTATGTTATTTAAAAGGTTTTGCACTTCAAAAGAAATCACCAACAAAGTGAAAAGAAAACCCACAGAATGGGAAAGAATTTTAGCTAGCAATCACTCAGACAAAGGGCTTATATCAAGAATGTATAAAGAATTGAAAAAACATCAATCCCACCAAATTTAAAGACCCTCTCCCAAAATGGGCATCTGAGATGAACACATATTTCTCAGATGAAGATATACAAATGGCAAAGAACTACATGAAGAAATGGTCACTATCACTGGTCATTCGAGAAATGCAAATTAAGACAGCATTGAGATTTCATCTCACTCCAAAAAGAATGGCTGCATCAAGAAATCAACTGATAACAAATGTTGGCAAGGTTGTGTGGCAAAAGGAACACTTCTCTTCTCTTAGTGGGAATGTAGACTGGTGCAGCCACTGTGGAAATCAGTATGGAGATTTCTCAAAAAACTAAGACTGGAAGTTCCATTCAATCCAGCTATCCCCCACCCCCGGGTATTTTCCCAGAAAAAGTGAAAAGGTCATGTCATAGTGATATATCTGCTCCCATGTTTGTAGCAGCACAATTTGTAATAGCTAAATCTTGGAAAAAACCAAAGTGCCCAGCAACCACAGAGTGGATGAAAGAGATGTAGTATTTTTATACAAAGGAATATTAATCAGCTATAAAAAAAGGATGATCTTGAGGTTTTTATAGGTAAATGGATGCAACTTGAGACTGACCTCATAAGTGAAATAAATAGGACTCACATTTGTAAACACCACATTGTTTCTCTAGTATTAAAAATAATACAAAGTGAGTCATAAGATTCAAAATATGTAATAGATATTCAAATAATGAAAGGGAAAGAAAGTGCTCTAAAGTATATAACTGTATGTATATTTAAGTTGTACTATAGATAACCACACTACTGTTTTTGATAGTTTATCAAACAGAATAGTTTGTACTGTCATTGTTCGATTGCCTGTTCACTTTTTATGCTTTGATTTTGTAACTTGAACAACTGCTTCTAAGATAACAATATGTAATTTATTAACTAGTGTTTTCTTAGTGTTACTTTTTTGAAATTCTGCATTATTTCTACCCTTTTTTCTCTGTTGCTTTTTTTCTCTAAAAAAACAAAACAAAACAAAACAAAATGTGGCTAATGTGATGTTGAAATTTAAGGGCAAATGGTTTATGTCAGAGACAATCCATCAATTAAATCAAACATTGCAAACCAGCCCCAAAATAATAAAATACCTATACTTCTTAAAGAAATTTGGTCTGCAGAGTTGTTTTATCCTAACTGTAGATTAGGAATACCACCTAGTGGTTGAAAATTTGTATTGTTTTTGAACGAATAAGTTTGTGGTGCCTTAGTTTTTCTTTAACATAAATGCTTGTTTTTTGTTAATTACATTTCTCTTGAGCACACAGAAACTTCACGTACAGTTTTCGAACTTTGAACTCTCAGGATCTAAGTATTCTAAGCCCAGGAGAGCATATTTAGTGAAGAGAAATAAGACATAGATACTTAAGAATAGATGCAATACATTTAATTTGTACTTTTGAGTGGCATAAAGCAATTTTATGAAAAGAAAATGAAGCGTAAGGTAAGAATTTAATGAAGACATACTAAAATTTGAGTGTTCATGCTCTATTAGTCAACATTTTGAACATTTGAATAAGATATTGATATTGATAATTATCAACATTCATCAATTTACAATAATTTAATTTGCTAACTAAGGAGGCTCAGCGTGTATATCAATAGTCAAAGGTTCCCTAGAATCTTGAAGGTTCTGGATGTAATCTCCAGCACCACAAACTAAATAAATAAATAAATGCTAAGAGACCCCAAAATTATGGATTTTAAAGTAAGTATACATAACTACTTACATTAGCATTACAAAGACTGTCATAGGTTAAAAATGTGCTCATCTTATTCTCAGGAGTCTTGGAATATTTACAAGGAACACCAACTGCACAGACTTGAATAATTAAGAATTATGAGACAAAGACACTGGCCTGGATTATTTTGGTGGGACTTGTGCCATCATGACTGTCTTCATAAAACAGAAGCTGGAGTGTAGAAACTGGAAAAGATCTCTGCACAATGAGGGAAGCAGATTGTCAGACTGATGAGGTTTAAAGAGGGAAGTGAAGGTAACAGGGTTATGAACTAGTGAATATAAGTAGCCTCTTGATGAGGAAAAGATAAGCAAATGGATTTTCTACTCAGATAATCCAGAATGAGCACTTCTGTAGATACTATTATAGATTAAAAACTGGTAATCAACTTAACACCAGCTGAATTAAATCAGCATGGTACTGAACATAGATGTCCCAACTGAGGAAAGTTGCCAACATAAATGGAGACATGGAGAAAAAGAGCGAGGTATTGTGGGTTTCTCTAAGTGTTGCTGTTTGAGCGATTGGTTCTCCTGGAGGGGAGCATTATGACTAACTTCCCCAATGTGAGTTCAACCATTGTCATCAGAGGAGCTCGGGACCTTGTTGGTGAGAGTTGATGTGGTTCACTTTGGGGGATCTCTGGTCCTTAACACTGAGCATCGCTTCCTGGTTCTGGGGAAGACGTGTGCCATTTAATCTCCAAGACAAAGTCGTCATGCTGGCTTTCCTGCATGTACTGGACTGTTCCTATCATTGAGGAGTGTGGGAGTTCCATGTCGCTGAGGATGGTTGTGGTGTTTTTCAGAGCAGCCCTGGTCCTTATTTTGAGCTTAATTTCTCGGCTCCAGCATAAAACCCTCAGCCTACCAGCCCAGCTCCTTCACCATGCTGACATAGACTTTCTAGCTTCCACCACTGACCTTTGGGCCTTCCCACCACGGATCCTTAAAACAGCCTGGCGTGAGTCCTTCTAGTGGTCTCTATACCTCCAGTTGGACTCATGGAAGGCATTGTCATGGGCTCTAAATTTGTATCTTGACTCATGAAGGACATTGCTGTGGGATCCAGGCCCGTGGCTGAATATTCTGAGTCTTTAGTGTTGTGAACAGATTTCCTGCACTTTCTGTGTTTAACTCTGGATGACCATCATAAAATTATATTATAAATTCTGTGTTCTGATTCTAATTGTTCTCCTCACAACCCCTGACTACAACAGACACCATAGCTGAGACAAGGATTCAGTTCCCATCCATATGCATAAATCCTTATCAAACCCCAAGCAATGCCATGTCATTTCACCCATGCCTTACCATATTTGCATAAATAGCCTATAAGTACATGCTATTTAAATGATAACTTCTACTCTATGCTGTTTGTGAGTATTCACATTAATTCTTCATTAAAGAAAATCCTTAGTTTTTTTGTCTAAGTGAGTTCCTTGAATGAGGTCCTCAAGGTCTCAATATTTAATGCTCACCCTCAATATGTGCTGGACCCCTCAGCCTGGCCTTGCCCCTACTGAAAGATCAGAGATACTTGTGGAGAAAGACAGAATCCTGTTCCCAATAAACATTAAGGCATAATCATTTCCTGAAGGGTCATTTGTTTTTTGTTTTTGTTTTTGAGGGCAGCTCCATGTGGCATGTGACAGATGTGTCTTAAAAATTTGGATTCATAATCTGTTATGTTTGATAGTATCAAGTCTGAGAGTATAGGCAACTACACCAAAGACAGTAAGATGCACTATGATACCCATTCTGGTTTGACCATAATGCTCTTTTAAGTCTTATAATGTCTCCAATATTTTGTTTTTATTGATTTTATTCCATACTGCTATGTTCAGTATTATCGTACCTGATGATATGGGCAATTCTATTGAAGATCACAAGAGACATCATGGTAACCATTGTAGATCATCCTGTACTGTGGTTTTAAATTATGTGCTGTGTCCATCCTTCTGTTTTGAATGACCTCATTTTGGTTTTTCTTGTTGTTGTTGTTGTTGTTTGTTTTTTTCTTTTTCTCATTTGGCTTTATTCTTTGCAAAATACTTTGGATTCATAGATAATTTATATTAAAAGAACAAGTTATTTTTAAGATAAAATAAATCTAGATCAAAAAATGGATTATAGAATAAAATACACAGCTGATCAGAATGGTGATCAGTCAAGCACCAGTAACAGGCTTTCCAACCAAACTACTCAAGTCTGTGTGGATGTTCTTCACATTCTCTGCTAAAACGCAGAGCTCAGACGAGTTCATTATTCTTTCAGTCAAGTTTGTTTTTGGAAACAATAAGAAATACGTAAAGCCCAAATGTGATATCACTATACTTGTAAGTCTCTGTAATCTCTTTCTCTATTCCCTTCTTTCTCTATATCACTGGAAATGGGCAAGATTGTACAAGTAAAAATGAGAAAAAAATAGCATATAGGTATATAAATATATAAATTTGTATTTAATGTGTACCCTAAGTTAAGAAAGTTACAAATACAGATTAAAATATACAAAAAATTTGATTAAAATATAATCTATTTAATTGAATGTGGATATTATATTTTTGTCTTTGAATTTATTTTTAACTGATACTTAAAAACATAAAAAATATACATGACATTGTACATACCCATGTGACATTTCCATAACTGTAAACATTCTGTAAAAACTAAATCAGATTAAGCATATGTCTTCTCAAATATTTATCATTTTTATAGTAAAGACGTCAAGCCTTTTTCTAGTTTTTCTAAAAAACAGAATTCTATTTCCTCTATAATCAACCTAAGGTGAAACAGCACTCTACAACTTCTAATTATCAAATTGCCACTTACTTACTATTGATTAACGTATCTCCATCTCTTTTACCCCACTATGCTTCCTAACCTTTCTGCCATTAGTGTACTATCAACTTCATGAGTTCCCATGTATCAGATTCCACACATGAATGACATTATTCAGTACTGGCCCATCTATGCCTCGTATATTTCACTTAACATATTGACTTTAGTTTCTCTCATGCTGATAGGATATCATTCTTCATATAACTGAATAGCGTTCTGTTGTGTACATAGCCATAAAATTTTCCCTATCCATTCATCAGTTGATAGTTTTCCCATTTCTTGATTATTATGAATAATGCTGCATTGATATACTGATTTAATGTCATTCAGATATATACCCAATAATAAGATTGGTGAATTATGCAGTATTTCCATTTTTAATTGTTTGAGATAACTCCATACTGTTTTTATAATAACACTACTTATTTATATTCTCACCAACAGTGTTTCTGTTTCTCCACATTTCTACCAGCACTTGTTATCTTTAGTCTATTTGGAAAAAGGTACCCTTATGGAGGTAAGATTTTATCTCATGGAAATTTGACTTGTCTTTCTCTGATGATTAGTGGTGACCATTTTTAAATATATTTATTGGTCATTTGTATGTCTTCTTTGAGAAAAGCCCATATCTATTGTGCACTTTAAAAACCAATACATTTTGTGTTTTATTTAGTTTTTCAGTGCTTACATATTATGAGTGTCAACTCCTTGTCAGATATATAGTTTGAAAATATTTTCTGTAATTTTTGTGCTATCTCATTGCTTTGATGAGTGGTTTTTGTTTTTTTTTTGTTTTGTTTTGTTTTGTTTTTGCTGTGCAAAAGTTGTTTGGTTTGCTATACCATTTACTTATATAACGTGTTGACTCGTTTTTGCAGACTTGTTCAAAAAGATTCACCCATCCATTCCAAAGTCCTAAAGTGTTCCCATATTTTTTCTAGTATTTTCATAGTTTCAGGTCCTACATTTAAGTCTTAATCTAAATATTCTTTCACTGTAAGGCTTTCTGACATACAAATGTTATGCTTATATTTTTCTTATCAATTATAACCATTAGGTGGCAACATAAGGCAAAAAATAAAAAATAGTTTTTAAAAGGGTCTAGATTTTCTTTTCCACATAAGTATAGTTATGGTTTCTTCCTGTGCTTCTCTTGAATTTATCTTTAACTCAAGAATGAGATCTTAAAATCTGTACACTTATCTCTGTCATTTTCTTCTCTAGTCCTTTCCCTGAAATTATGACATGTGTAAGAACCATCTGCCTTATATATGTGATATCACATTATTTCATGGTACAGAATTATAACAAAGTTACACATTAGTATCAAGTTTAAATGGAATCAAAATTATTTCACAATATGCAATTATAACAAAAGGTTATACTACAAAGAAAATAAGATGATGTAAGAACAAATGAGAGATTGTGACAATTTAGATGTTGCTTTTTTTCTGGTAAGCTCAGGAAAAATATTTGTCCCTTCCTAGTTTTTAAGAGTGTAACCACATAATGTTGTTTTCCAAAATACTTTTAAAACTTTAAGCATAATTTCTCCTTTAAATTGTCTTTGATTATTACAAAGGAATATTTCATGAAAACTTTAACAGTAATTAACAAAAATAAGTCCCATAGCAAGGACGTTCAGAGCTTTTAAATGTAAAGAGTGGTAAACTGATTATTTCCATGCAAACGAATGACACTAGACCCTTATTTAAAACTATATTATTTAACAATTTTATTTAACACTAGAAATTGCCTAAAATGGATAGGGGAAAAAAATAAGAACTGAATCATAAAACTCTTCCAAGAAATCGTATTTTTAAAAGTATCATGACAGTTCAGTTGATAAAATCTCTTAGATATCACAGGCAACAAGTGAAAAAACAGGAGGAAAATTAGTGTAGCTCATAGCATAGCAAACATAATTGAAAAATCACATATCTAATACGGAACATTCAGAATGTATATACTAGTAGAACAATGAAATACAAAAGCAACAATAAGGAGTCCAATTTAAAAATATATTGAAGACTTGAATAAACATACTTAAGTTTTTTTCAAAAATCAATTACATTTTCAAAAACAGTAAAAATAAAATTTATTGTTGATTGACTCTAGAAATATATTTAATAAAAATTGCTGAGGCTTATACCTTTTTATTGAAGGAAATTAAAGGAAAATTTCATTAGAGGAAAAACATACTTTGTATATGGATTAGAAGATAATACTTTCAAAGTTTTCCAAAATTGATCTATGATTTGATTCAATTCTGATAAAAATTCTTAAAGACTTTTTGTGGCAATTGCATAAGTAGTATGTGATCAGATAATTTAAAATTTTTAATGCAATGTAAAAGATAGAGAAATATTTATACTATTTAAGAAGTTCAGTAATTATGATAATGTGAAGTTGTTTTTAGTATAAAACATTGATCAGTGAAACAGTACACCAAATATAAAAGATCACTCATTAATGAGAAATCTGGTTACTCTAAAACAGTAGAAATATAAAGGTTTTTCAGCAAGTTATTTTGGGGTATAATTCATATTCATACAGAGAAAAAATTATCCTTTCTCCACATTTATATAAAGATAATGTCAATGATGACATTATAATGAAAATTAATATTTCAATAATAAAATATTAAAAGCTTTAAAAGTTAAGAAAAATTTGTAAGGCAGGGAAATTTTTTCCTCTAAAATTAAGAACAAGACAAGGATGTCCATTCTCACCATTCCCACTCAAAAATTTTCTGGAGATATTAGCCAGAACAATTACACAAGAAAAAGAAATAAAAGCAATAAGTATAGGAAAGGAAGAAGTTATATTATCATTATTTGCAGATGACATGATACTCTACATGGAAGACCCAAAAGCTCCACCAAAAGACTTGTAGATTTACTAACCAAATTCAGTACTGTAGCTGGATACAAAGTCAACAATCAAAAATCAAGAGCATTCTTACATACAAGCCACAAACTCACAGAGGAGTAAATTAGGGAAACAAGAGCCTTTATATAATAGCATCCAAAAGGATGAAATGTTAGGATTCAGTCTAACAAAGGAATTAAAAATCTATACATGGAAAATTATAGTACTCTGAAAAAGGAGACTGGAAAGGTTACCGAAAAAATGAAGATATCCCTTGCTCATGGATAGGAAGAACCAACATAGTTAAAATGGCCCCACTCCCAAAACTGTTATACAGTGTTAATGCAGTACCAATCAAAGTACTACAAGCATATCTCACAAAACTAGACAAAACATTCATAAAATTCATTTAGAACCAGAAGAGATAAAATAGCAAAAGCAATTCTGGGCAACAAAAGCAAATTGGGGTATCACAATCCCTGACCTCAAATTGTACTATAAGCTATTGTGATCATATCAGTGTGGCAGTGGCAGAAAAAAAAAATACCAAATCAGTGACACAGAATACAAGATTCAGATGCAACTGACACCCAGCCACCTTATCTTTGACAAAGCAGCCAAGCATGTACACTGGAAGATATCCTAAAAAATGGCGCTGCAAAAACTGACTTTCCACATGATGAAGACTAAAACTAGATTCGTGTCTATCACTGTGTGCTAAACTAAACTCAAAGTGGATCAAAGACCTAAATATTAAAACAGAAATAATATGAGAATTAAACAAGAATAAAATATTTATAAATGTGACTATATTAAAATTAAAAGTAATTCTTTCTTTAAAGGCACCTTCATGAGAATAAAAGACACCATAAATTAGGATATTAATATGTCTAGCTTGAACAATAAGATTGATATAATATTTTTTCTTATTCATTTATCACTTAGAAGTCAATAAGACAAAAAGTGAGATCTCAGTATAGAACAATGAACAAATATTTCCGTATTTTCCCTTAAATATATTACAAGAAGGTTCTTAGCAATTGCAACAGTCATAAAAAAAAAAACCTCCCAGGTAAACAAGGTAGATATGATGAATACTTTCATGGAACTTGGTGTCTGGTCAAGGAAAGAAACAATACATAGTGATTACAAAACAAATATATCACTGAAAGGAAAAAGAAAACCAGGAAAGACAGTTGAAGAGGCACGTCACAAGAGAATATTGTAAGGGCAAGTAAAGATCTAAAAAGGTGTGCAGCTTCAGCCTCAATATTTATCAGAAAAATGCAAATTAAAATCCAAATTTTACATATATATTTTAAAAATGAAGATTAGAAAACTGACAATACAGAATGTTAATGAACATGTGGATGAATTATCATACATTGATAGTGAGATTAAAATTTATGAATTATCTTTAAAAAGTAGTTCTGCAGAAATTTGAAATTATGCATAATCTAGAAAGAAAGATACTAACTAATGTGGTCTAGTCCTGATGAATATGTGAGGAACTTGTTAAAAATGTTCATAGAAGCATTACTTATAGTATTAATCAATCAATAAATAAAAATAATTTCCATCAAGGAAATAATATAACAAACAATATAAATAGAATTCAGTGTTACTAACATATATGCTGAATTCTATGCAATGATAAAAATGAATGCATTGTAATTACATACCAAAGCATGGGTGAATGACACAAATTAATATTATACAAAAGTGCTCAGATAAGAGTTCAGCAAAATATAACTTGTAATAAAAAAAAGAAAGAAAATAGTGCAAATGATTATCATACAACTCAGTACAGCACTTACCTTTAGGAAAGTCGTAATTAGGGATTTTAGGATATGGAAATGTTCCATCTCATTAACTTGGTGGACATTACAAGTTTTTGCTTCATAATAATTCTTTTTTATTTTAAAAAAACAAAGCAAAAAAAAGGACAAAAATGATACAGAATTTCAAAGAAATTGGAAATTAACACTGGTTAATATATTATATATTGTTATCTTAGAAGTAGTTGTTCAAGTTACAAGGTCTAGGCATAAAGAAATGATCAAGCAACCAACCAATGAAAGCACATCTAGTGTTCATGTAGATACATAGAGGTATATGTGTACACCTTCATATATAAAGTCTTTTCCTTTCTTCCTTTTCTCCTTTCTCCTATCCCAGTTGTTCTTCCCTTTTGATCACTTTCTTTCCCTTTCATTATTACAGTATCTATTGTACATTTTAGATCATATTACTCTTTCAGTTTTTTATTTTTATTTTTGTTTGCACTAAGGAGACAATACTATATTTATAAAGGTGAGTTTGATTTATTTCTTCAAGGTATATGTTTAGGTTTTATGCATGTCCATGCTTCACATTTCTCAACATTTTTACAAATAAAAATCCATTTATTCTTATTTTGCTAATGTCTTTGCATTCCATATGGAAAATAAAAACTTGGATATATATCTCCCAAACATTTACAAAGATTTCTATAATGTTAATTCAGTAGATGAGATTTCTAAACTTGAAATTGTAACTGCAAGATATAGATGACTTATATTCTTTCTTAGCATTTGACAGTCCAACCTAAAATTGCTCCCATACTTTCCCATATCACTCTATTTTCTGAATTTTATTGAATATACTATGTTTAAACTTTGGGTGAAAATACACTGATATATTTTCACTTTTCTTATGTATATTTGTTATTGCATAAATATACTCAATGTTAACTAATTCAATGTTTTTCAGTCTGTTGCAAGCTAAAGGTACTTATTGCTATTATTTTTATAAAAATGTCTTCAAAATACCAAATTTCATATTTTATTCATTTTCTTTCTGATGTGTCAAAATTAACCTTTCATCTTTTTGTGTCCCTGGGCTATAAAATCAATAAAAATCTTTTTCCCCCACTCCCAGATATGCATACAATTGCTGCTCCTTTATGAAATTTCAGAGGCTGCTTCCCCTGCATGTCCAAGACGACCACCCTGCTCCACAGCTGGAGTCCTCAGTCAAATGTAGGATTCTACCCCTTTCCCAGTTAAGGGGTGTAACCCAGCAGCAGAGGCAGGCTGCTTTAGGTTCTGCTTGTTCTAGTTTTCAGTCACAAAGGATGGAACTGATGCTTTTTGCATCATTATTGATTGCTTTTTTGGACTGATGCAGCAAGCCAGTTGCTTCAATAGAAGCTATAGTGAGAATGATTCTCAGAGATGACGGTGGTGAAAAGCAGAGGAATGACCTCCGTCACACTATATCTCACTACAAAGATGAAGAGATTCCTTTCAAAGAGGTAGACAGCAGTATTCTAGGCACTTTCATCTTTGCATCTTACCAAAGGATCCGAGTACAATCATATTCTCACTTCAAAGTCTGTGTAGGTTCCCTGGAAAGAGGTCACAATGTGACTCACAGCAGGCTTCTTATGTCAAACCATGGATTTTTTGAAGTTGTCAAACTCCTTTGTATTTCATGTGAGCACTCAAAATATAACTTGGACCTTAGTTCATAAATATATAGAGATTCTGACTCTGGTCTCAGCATGTTTATTTCCAAAGCAGAATAAAAATAAAATTAAAAAAATACTGAACATGAAAAGGTTGTTGGTGGCTAGTGGAAAACTTGTTTGGAATATGAAGAATTTTTCAGTCTAAAACTTTATTTAAAAGTTTCCATTCAGCATATTGTCATTCTAAATGTGTTTTGCTATAAGTTTAACCATCTGACACTGAAATATGCATACATTGTGTGAAGGAAATCTATGTTTAAATTGATTGTAATTTAAGTAAGTGAGAATATTATGTCAATATAAATAAGTGAAATTCAACCTATATTCCCCTCCTATTTGATCAGACAACTGGGATGCTTTAGTGTTTCCTTTAACTCATGAGTTTTGTGGTTTTGTGTTCTGCACTGTACTTTATATTTTAAGATGAGTTGAATAATTACCTTGTGAATTAGTGTGTTTTGTCACTTTTCTTTAATAAAACTCAAACTTTCCTAATTAGCATCAGTATTGCATATAGTTTGAAATGACTATGCAATTGTGATTCTTAATTTTTTAATTTGTACCTCCAATATGATCTCAACTTTAACCACTGTCTAGTGTATCTAATTACCAAGCAGATAATACATGAGACTTCAAAGAATGTCTTAAACATACGGAACTCAAAATGAGCCTCCTAACCTATGATTGCCCTTTTTCGTGGAATGAATTATAGACCCCTAAAAGTCATACTGAGGTCCTCATCCATAGTGTGGTGAACTAAAACGTAGTGGTCAGCTTAGCACCAGCTAGATCAGCATGGGGCTGTGTGGGGGACCCACCTGAGGTCTGTTGCCAACATAAAAGGAGAAATGGAAAAGAAGTGTGTGTTGTAATTTGATGCTATTAGTTCTGCTGTTTCTGTGGGTTCTCCTCGAAGAGCTTGTTGAGCTTCTTTCCTGATAAGAACGTGGCTGTTTGCATTGTAAGAGAAGCTTGGGACCTTGCTGCTGAGAATGGCTGTGGTTCATTTTGGGAGAGCTCTGAACCTTCCTTTACTTCTTCCTGGCTCTGGAGGGGAAGATGATGTATTGCTCAATCTCTAGGAGAAGCTTGTTACACTGGCTTCTTAATATGAACTCAGCTGTCCTCATTGTTGAAGGAGCTTAGGACCTCATTGTTGCTGAGGATGGCTGTAGCACTTTTCCGGGGAGCTCTGGTTTTTACTTTGAGCATTGCTTCCTGGCTCCAGTGCAGAACCCTCAGCCTACTGAGGGCATCCTTTATCTCACTGGCAAAGACTTTCTAGCTTCCACCACTGACCTTTGGGCCTTCCCAGTCCAGATTCATGAAATAGATTTGTAGGAGTCATTGTTGTTGGCTCTAGGCCTCCAGTTGGACTCATAGGGAGCATTGTCATGGGCTCTAGGTCTTCAGCTGAACTCATGCAGGATATTGCTGTGGGAAACAGGCCCTCAGCTGGATTTTCTAGGTTTTTAGTGTATGGATAGACTTCTTGCACTTTCTTTGTGTTTAATCTAATATGACCGGTGTCTTTATGAAACAGGGCATGCCACTACCCTCCAACCCCCTCTACACTGACACATACATAAGGAGAATTTCCACAAAGATGAAAATGCAGGCTAGTTTGATGCCTCTAAAGCCACAGAATGCTACAGATTCCTTCTGTAAATTGACAGAAGCTAGAGAAAGTGAACAAAATGTTTTTTTCCTTACAGTACTCAGAAGAAACCAAACGTGATGACAGCTTCATCTCAGATTTCCAGACTCCAGAAAGAATAAATTTCTATTATTTAAGTCACTGAATTTGTGATAGTGCTTTTCCTAAGCCCAAAGAAATGAGCATACTTACTCATCCAATCAAAGTAACAACCACACTGAATACAACACAGAAAAAATAATGTCAATAACATTTATACTTTTCTGTTATTTTCAGAGAACCCTTCAGTTGTACAGGTTGGAATCCTGCACCACTCTGAGCACACCCCTATAACTGACATGTTTGACCCAGCCACCCAAATTGTCAGCTTTATTTCCCCAAGAGCCCTCAAGCCTTCCCTTTAATATCCATCTTTGGTAGTAATGTTGAGCCCAGTTCACATTGTATCTGACCTGGAATTCAGCAGAAAACGTGAGTGATCAGCCCTGACCCTTGCTATTTTCTAATCTAGTCACCTCAATGAAAAAAGAGCAGTCATTAATAAATGAAAATGTGCTGAATTCACACTCACCTCCATCTCATAGCATCTGATTGCTCTTGAGATAAAAACAACAACAAAAATAGCAACAGAAACAAACGAACAAACCCTATCTTGTCCAAGAAGGAATTTGGAACCTCACTCCATCATTCCATCCTGAACAACTTTTCTCATCTCTGCAGTTTCTGTACCATGAATGGATTCCATCTTCTTTTGTTTTGGAGCCTTTAGAATGCTGTTTTCCTAGGATGACATATTTTCCTCCTTCCTCCTTTTAGTCTCTTTATCTCCATAACATAGTTAACTTACCTAATTCATATAGATTCAACATAAATATGCTCACAGGTTAATTTCCTAAGAAAATTTTCATTATCCTCTGTTGTAAGTTCTTATAAGAATGTTGATTTTGGGGTTGGGGATTTAGCACAGCAGCATAAGTGCCTGCCTTACAAGTGCGTGGTCATGAGTTTGATCCCTGGTACTGAAAAAGAATGTTGATTTTTCTCATGGCATATATTGAATTTTATATTTAATTTCATGCCAAAATTATTGTCTCCTAAGTAAATCTATTGATTTATAACTGCTTTTGAATTTATAACTATAATGTTCATATCAGCTATCCTAAAATTTGTGATAAAGAAATAATCAATTAATTACATGTCAACATTTTGCAAACCTGTGTACTTCTGTTATCAAAAATATTTCATTCTTAGCAAGAAGAGTGTTAACCTAGTTGAAAGTAGAAAAAGATAAAACTCCATGACCAATTCCTGGATAAACTGATATAATTTTGTCCCAGTAGACTTTCAGCCTAGGTTTGAATCTAGGTTCTGCTACTAACTATGTAAGTTACTTTGAGAAATTTAATTTTGATCTCAATTTTCTTATGTAGAAACTAAGAAAAATACTGTTACCTCCCTCAAAGTGTTCTTCTGAAAATTTAACTGATGTTCTATATAAAAATACTTAGTACAGTGGTTGGGGAAATAAATGACACCTACAATTCTTGTTTGATAATTTCTCTTCTTGCTAGCTCAGTCCTCTACTTCATCTTTCACTCATACAATTTTATTCATGAATTAAATCTCTACTAAAACCATAAATGGTTGAAATGTTAAACAACCAAAAAGGAGAAACTTGCTTTATTGAATCCTTAAATTAAAACTCATCTTTTTTGATTTTCTTCTTCTTAGGTTTGTTGACGCTCCTGTTTTACTTAATACTAATCTGTGGAGTTTCTATTTCAATTGAATTCACCATCTCCTCAAAGTGTCTCTCAAATCAGTGCCTTTATGGTTCCATATTTTCATTCAACCATCTTTTTATGTTACTCAATCTCCTTGGGCTTTCTTGTCTACCCTGATGATTTGCACTATTACCTTTTAGACCCATTTTCTGAAGTCCTGAAATTCTACCACAAAACATCTCCAGAATTCTAAAGTAAGTTTTAAGATCCAGCGACTGAGCAAGAAACAGTCCCAGAATGAGGCAACATCATGCTGTAGATTTATTGATAGTGTTCAGACAGAGTTGCATGGGAGGAGAAGTCACCCCCTAAGACCTTCCTGCAGCTCAAATAGAGAATGGAGCAGTGGAACCCTCAGAAAGCAGGGTGTTTATGTGATTAGATGAGGACACACAAAAACAGTGATGAGTCTCCCAGTGCAAATCTCTGAAAGATAGTAGCATTTTGGTGGGCAGTACACAAAAGCCATTTTTTTGTTCATTTTACAAGCTCCATATCCACGTTTTTGACTATTTACTCAACCACACCAAATATCAAATATATGTCACAGGTACAAATATTGTAAAACATGTTATTCCTTATCCAAAACTAATAACAAGACATCATTAGAAATTCAGTATAAGAAGTTAAGAAAAAACCTGGGCAACATTATAGATTAATCTGTCAGAGTTTATCATCTCTTCATGGTGCTGCAAACAAATTATTTTCCTCCTAGTTTTCCTTGAGTCTTTCCTCTCATTTCTAACTCATTGTAACTGCTTTTGGGGCATTCCTTCTTCAACTGTCACTGCCAAGTGACTCCTGTTCCCTTGTTTCCAGTCAGAATTTGATCCACTTATTCTTTGTAATATTTTAATTGAATCCTTTCCAAACTCCATGTCATGTCACCCCCTTGATTGAAATTATTTAATTTTTCTTTGTTAATTTGAGACGAGGAAAAAAACTAAGATAAATTCTTATCATGTAACATATTACCTGAGCCTAATAGTTTTCATATTGTCTCCTGCTGTTCCACAAATGAACCACTTCATGAAATGCTTATTTCTTTACATGTGCCATAATTCCTTCATTCACGCAAGTAATGCTCTCCCATCTGACTCTCTAGCATTACTCTTTGAAATTTAACTCAAGTGTCACATTTTCTAGGAGTTCTTGATTAGTATTGTTTGCTAAATTGGTGCTCTTTCTCTGCTTCCTCAGAACAACTTTAACAATACTTGCCTCTAGTTTTATCTGTCAGTTTCTACTGATTCTCTAAATAGACTAAACTTGCTGAATTCATGATCAATAAGGGAGATTCTTTTATTTGAGCAACTTCAGTGACCAGCATTATTCATCCCTCACAACATCTGTCAATTAGTTAACTAATATTTGAACCAAAATCTGAAGCCATTGGCCTGAATGTGATTTATCAGAAATTTTATCCTATACCCTGTCTGAGGTTTTCATATGATTCCCCCAAGCAAGTATGTTACCAAATAGTGACTCTTCAAGAATCTCAACTGATAATTCTTTATATGAGCAAAATCACTTCCATTTATTGAAATTAAACTGAACTCATTATAATTCCAACCACATACCTTTAATATTATACTCATTGCTTCTTCATGTGAAATAGTCTCAAGTATTCAAAGTCACTTATGTCCCACTTAAAACTTTGTGTTTTAAAGGCTATACATCCTTGATTGCTTGTGACATATGTTACAAAGCCCTATTATTATTCTTGTCTCCACCATCTGCACATTCTCTAGTTTGTGAAAGTTCCTAATTTCATCTGAGCCAAACATGACAACTGCCATGATAGATGTATCTGAATCCACTATCAAATCAAGCAAGCAGAAGTAATAATTCTGAATTGTGAGTAAAGTAGCAATGGTAATGAAGCAGTTACATGAGCCTTGTGGGAAATTTGAAGAAGACATTGTCTGAATGACTATCAATCTTTGCCCTTCTGATTATTACCTCAAACTATCCTGTCAGAAAATTATATAAGACAATGCCAAAATAACCATTTTTTTTCTATTCTATATCTTCAATTCTGTCTTTTAAAAATATAACCAAACCTTTCTGTTTAACATTTCTAGGTAACTTATTAAACTACTTTGCAAAGTCTCATAAACATTATTATCATTTGATTTGAAGTGTCTCTCAAAACTGTCATGTTTTGGAAAGGTAACATGGTCATGCGAGTGTCATAACTGGTTTGCTGTTAGGTAGTTGGTCTTGTTAGGAATTGGGTCACTGGTGTGATCTGCAAAGATAAGTCTGCCTTCCTGTCTCCTCCCTTCTCTCTCTGTTTCCTACCTTCTGTGAAGTAAGCAGATTTTTCCTCCATGTCTCTCTTCTCTGCTCTTCTGCTGTGGAGCTGAGTGACTCTGAGCTAAACCATGAGCCCAGATAAACCTCTCCATCTTTAAACTATGGGTGTCAGGTGATGTCTCTTAGCAATGAGAAATCTAGAGTCTATGCAGATCGATACCAGGTCATATTTAGACATCTCT
>PVJX010031945.1:0-20843 GCA_004027295.1 Dolichotis patagonum | reverse complement strand
GTCACCCAACAGAAAGGTAGGAGTCTTCAACAGCAGCTGATACTCAGTTTTAGTTGTATGTTACGGTGGAGGGAAGGTGTGTTTTAAAGTGTGCTGTAACTAGTGGATCATGAACAGCACATTACCACGAAACTGTCAATTTCTCTGGAGTTGTGCAGTCACCCCACTCCTGATTCCAGCTTGTTAAGTCACTGTGGGAGATGAGAGTTGAGTTTATAGGTGTGACCCTGAGATCAAAGTTCTCACCTATTTCTCATCTTGTTTTCCTTTTGTGAAAAAGTGTTTCAGTCAAGACCCAACATCAAGGTATTCCCAGGAACACTCTGGTGAGTTATAAATATTTTAAGGACTTGTTATAATGTTCAAGAAAAGATGTGTGGAGAAATGGACAAATGGTTTCATCCTCTATCACGGCAACTCTGTGTCACACATTGCTTCTGGTAGGGCCATTTCTGTCAAATAAAAACATTATGGTGTGTCCTTATCCACTTTGTTCACCAGGTCTGGCACTGTGTGACTTCTGGCTTTTTTTTTTTTTGGTGCCAGGGATCGAATTCATGACCTTGCACTTGCCGGGCAAGCGCTTAAGCCACTGAGCTAAATCCCCAGCCTACTTCTGGCTTTTAAAAGTCAAAATCAGCAGGAAAGGTAAACATTCTGAATTGATTCGAGCTAGGGAGGCAGCCACAAAAATGCAACTAAAGACACTCACAAAAGAGGGCTTTCAGAACTGCTTCAGAAAATGGCAAGAATGACGGGTTATGTGCAATCTATGTGAGAGGAAGTATTTTGAATGGTAATAATGGCAATGTGTCCATTACGGTATGAAATTTTTTAAAGATGTAGATGATATACTTGATCATAACACATAATGTATACCTGCACGCAGCTAGTAATTTAGTGGCGGAGGTAAGAGTAGAAACCAGTCCTCACCATGATTTAATTGGTCATTTTAAATTATTGTCTTTTGATTCTTCTCTTATTCTTTAATTAAGTAACTTTCCCCTGGGAAGAAGACTGGGATCCAGGGGAGGATATGGTGGTGGTGGCATAATCACTGAGTAGGAGAGATGATGGTGGTGGGGTGGCTTATTGCACAGGTGAGAAGCACAGGGGAGGACTGAGGCTGAGAGACCCAACATTTGCTGTAATGTCAACTGATCAGAGTGCTGAATGTAGAATCCTTAGGAGTACAAGGCTTGAACTGAAACAAAAAATAATTAATACTCTTTCAACCCGTGGTGTTTACAGCAAATCTGAAAAGAGGAAAGAGCTCACCACACTTTCATGTCAAAGTCCTTTGTGAGAGGCTCGAACATTTGTTATTTCAATGGTGCTGCCTTTCACCTGGTCCTGGGGTCTTTATTGGTCTCTACTCGCCACATTTGTAAACTGTCTTTTCTTTGAATTACTGAAAATAGCTTTTAAAAGAAAGTGTTAGCAAGATTTCTTTGATACTAGCTATGTGGTTTCTGCAGAGTAAACAGTGGGAAAGGACGGGGTGACCCTCTCTGTGGCGGCTGTCTCTGATTTGATGATTGTACTTCTTGGTTACAGTGGCTGTCCTACTTTTGAGCCGGCTGTGCTTTCAGTAAAGGAGATTGGCTCCTGGTTTGCAATACTGTCTCACAAGCAGCAGCAGCAGCAGCAGCAGCAGCAGCAGCAGCAGCAGCAGCAGCAGCAGCAGCAGCAGCAATAGCAGCAACAACATTTTGAAGAGGTAGAGATTCCCTTCAGAAAAGCAAGATATCTCTTACCTAAGTACAAAGGCAGACAGACATAGTGTACAGCTACTCTAAGGGGCAAACTGGGCATTGTTAGAGCATAAAAGCAAAATCTGAACACTCACAAACTGATCCACAGGGAGGCTTTGGTAAACTAGGAGTGAGATGGATTTTTGAGAGCAATTTTTGTGACAAACTACGGCAGGGTTATCATTGCTTAATCTAATAGGAAGCAACTTCCACGGCAACCAACAGTTTGAAATATAGGAAACACTGCTAAATATTTGGCACAAAAGTTGAGACATGTTTTACTTCTTGAAAGGTAAAATAGATGGTTAAAGGCAAAGAGATTAAGAGGGAAAATTGAGTTTAGGGTTACTCAAAGACAAATCCAAGCAGGAGTCTATTTAGGTGGCTCAAAGTGAAAGTCTGATCCAAACAGCAGAGTTGAATAGAGAGGGTAGATTTACTGTCCAATTTGGGCTAAAAGCTAGTGAAAGAAAAGCAACTTGGACATGTTAATAAAAACTACTTTCTGAACTTGAATAGAGATGTTAATCTAAACTGATTAGATAATATTTCACTTAGTATGCTTTATGTTGGATCTATGTACTAATAAACAATCAAATTATTCAGATAAAATAGTACCAGCTCATTGTTTTCTTCATAGGCAGGGCAGATTAAGTATAAAAGTTACTCAGATACTACATGATTTCACACTGTAAACACAACATAGAATACATCTGTTTCTGAAAGTGGGTCAAAGAAATCTTTTCACATTATTGTGTTTTTATATCTAGTTCTTAGACACTGGCTAAGAAAATGATCCAATAATGATTTAAATCTTTTTTATGCCTATTATAATCTAAAAATGTTATTTCATTCCAAAATCTAATGGTCATTAAGAAACAATCTACACAATTAATTATTCAAAGATGCTTGAGGTTCTTCATTTTCAGATTAGTGCCATGTTGTATAAAACAACAAATATCTTTATAAATTCATGCTTGTTACATAGGTGACAGACTGAAGCTGAATTTATGTGTGACTTAGTAATTGATTGGGTCTACATTTTGTTGTTGGCCATAACCCCAAAGTATCCAAGCAATTCATTTGATAGCACAATTTATAGATATTTACTTTTCTGAACTTTCTTTTTGGAGCTGACTTTCCTAGTTACATTTGAGCCAATCTATCACAACACATAAAATGTATCACATCTTTATTGTGCTGGTAATAAAATTCTAATAACATATATTAAAACCAATTAGGAGACCGGATCCAGTGAATGAAAAAAGGAAATTCTACATCTATTTCAGATATTATACATTTGAATTTCAGACTGGGAGACGCCCACATCCATGTTGACACAACAGAAGGTCCTCTTCAGAACTTCTCTTTATTTGAAAAGCATTTTGGAACTTTTCCAGCATGCATTATTAAGGAAACATAAAAGGAAGATTAATGAAGAAGAATAAGAACAGGAAATAAATAAACCTGTTGACAAGCTAAACTCTATTTCTATCAGCTGATTACTGGAGCAGGAAATAGAGGCTTTTCTAATGAGGCTCTGGGCCATTACGGCAATTTTTTTTCTCAGCTCTCTTATGCAATGCTGGGGTGGAGGGAGCTTTTCCAGTGGTCATCATAACAGGAAAAGGTACAAGACATTTAAAGCCATCAAAGCCCTATAAATGCAATAATAAATATTTCCCAGGTTTTTTCCTGTTCTTTATTTTGGTAAAATAGCTTTTTAATATAGTTGAATATGTAAAGGTATTACTGATCTATTCAAGGAAATGAAACTCTAAAATTGGATTTATTATGAAATGAAATAAAAGATCATAAAATGCTAATGTTAAAGCTTTGTTTATTTTCATATTTTCCCACTTTTACCAAACCATTCAAGTTACTTGATAAGCTGTTTTATCAAAGTAGAAAAGTACACATTTTAAATACACACTCTCAGAAGGAAGAAAATTCGTTTTGGGGAGGTATGTATATTCTTATATTCTGGCTGAACTCCAAAAAAATATGTATACTTTATTATGGCAATGTTTCATATACATATATTTCACTACTTGCCTGAACTCATAATTCATAACTCATAGAGTACTGTAATGTTTAATACTGAAATGACATATTTTATTTTCAAAAATATAAAGTATTAATTTTTTGAGCTAGGAAATTTTAAGAATGTGTTTACAATTATATATGTATTGATTTATTTTAAAATATATAATTTTATCCGGAACTGGTACATAGGGATACGTAATAATTGCCTGTATAATAAGTAAGCATTTGTGTTATTTTAAAGGAATTTTAGTAGTATTCTCTGGGATTTGGATAGACAAATCATCAGATTAATTTAAAAACATCACTTACTACAATTATCACATTGCAGTATTAATTGTGCCGCTGTTTTATAAATGGCTTTTTCCTTGGACCTTTGAAGAATAGGCATGTCTTCTCTATTTGTTATTGAAGATAACCTGGTCATTTTGACCATTTGAAAATTAACTCCAAGCACTGTATCATCTATTCTGCAGCCTGAGGAACATGTTCTGGGATAGAACTCAGGGCCTAGACAAACATTCTAACACTCAGTTATACCTTGACTCACTATATAATTTATAACAGCAAAATATCTTAAACATCAAGTGTCTGGGATATGGTAATTCACGAATAAGTAAATTTCTAGACAGTGAATATTATGTTCCTAAATAACTTTCACAGAAATGAAAACAATCATGAAAAAACACTAAGTAATCAAACAGCAGTAGTAATCTACATATCATATGATACTATTTTTAAAATGTCTTGTATTCAAAGAAAAGTTCCTAGGAGGTTACATGAGAGTAGTTAGCTCCAGAGCTACTATTATGAGAATTTCTTCTTAAAAAAATATATCCTTGTATTTCCAGAACTCTTTGCTGTGAAAATATATTTATTTAGAATCAGAAAAATACATGTTAGGACACAAACACATAGGACATATAAATGATGGATTCTATAGACATCATAGAGCCCTACATATCTGCATTATTTTCTTTCCCCTGGATCATCTCATATGCTGGGAAACAGTGATTTTAAAAAATCAGGATAGGCTGGGGATTTAGCTCAGTGGCATGAGCGCCTGCCTGGCAAGTGTGAGGTTGTGAGTTCGATCCCCAGTACCAAAAAAAAAAAAAAAAAAAATCAGGATAAATGGATTGAACCAGTAGGGTGAAAAGAAAACCAAACAAACACCAAAGTACTGTAAGTACTGTGTAGGTAAGAAATTCGAATAGCATGATGGGTCATGTGTCCCTGTGACCCATACAGAAACTGTTTAATAGAATAGGATCTTTGGAAAATACGGAGTAGAGATTTTGAGGCTTTATCTACAAAAAGACAAAGAATAGTCAATGGATGTTCAACTCATAGGAGTCTGCAATTTTAAAGGAAAAAAGAGGTGCATAGTTTCAAAGCAAAAAAGGTTATTTCATTTTCATCTACAGGAAATGCATACTTTAAACTTCATTTGCTTTTACCCTCTAGTTGTGGCCAAGCTTTTCAGCTATCGCATGCCAGCACCTAAAGTGTGTGGGGCTAGCACAGAGCCAAAATGCCACAGGAGCAAGCTGGACTTGCTGACTTCCCTCTCCTCTGGTCTTCTTCCCAAGCTGGCTAATGTCCTATTGCTTTGCCAGTCAGCCAGATTTAGGTCTTCAGGGTTAATTTTTATTCTCCAGCTTTGGTTGAAGATAATTAGTCATTACCTACTAAATGACTTTCTCTCTCTCTTTGCCTTCTATTCCCTATGTTGTTGCTATAGTTCCAGCCTACAGTAGCTCTTCCCCAACTGTTCTAGCCTCTCGATTCCATCTGGAGCATTGCTGCTTGATTAGTCTCTTTAATGTAGGTCTTTACACACATCATTCCACGCTGAGAAGCACAAAATGCTACCTATTGATATTGAAATAAATCCAAACCCAGAAGGACACTGAAAACGCTCTCATATCTGACTCCAAACATTTCCCCTAATGTCTACTATTTTGCTCAGGGATCTGATGACTTGTTCACACTGGAGTCAGAGCCTGCATTAATCACTTTCCCAATGCTGAGAATATCTGACATACACAACTTAAAAGGAGAAAAATGTATTTTGGTGCATGGTTTTAATCCATAGCCTGCTGGCTCCAAGGCAAATGACGTGGTAGAGGGACACTATAAAGCAAAGCTGCTCAGTCTCCAAAAATCCAGGAATCAGAGAGCTAGGAAGAGCCAAAGAAAGAGGTTAGGACTGGAAGCAGGATATACCACTGAAAGGCTGATGACCTATGTCCTCTGGGCAGGGCCTACCTCTTACCACAGCATTCAGCTATGAATGTGTCAATGAATTAATGTTTTCATGAGTTTAGCATTCCCATGATTCAGTCATCTTCCAAAACCTCCACCTTTGAACATGTGAGCCTTTAGACATTTTAAATTCAATCCATAACAGAAACATTTTTGGTTTATTATAACCTATCACTTACTTCTTATGAAAAACGAATGCCAGTTTATTTACTATCTCAGTTAAAATCCCACCTATAATTTAAAATCTAGTGAACCACGAACTCCCAAAGCATGGACAAAATGCATACAATTTTTCATCTCCGAGTCTACTGCAGTACCATGCCAGTAATAAGTACTCAGTCGCCTGTTTTGGAAATAAACGTGTATATTCAATCCACACCTTCACCTCGGTCTTTATTATCCAGAAATCTCCTTTAACATCTGCATCTCTGTATCAGCACACACTGCCCTTGAGCTTGCATTGTTCTTCCCAAGAAGGAGGAGGGAGAGTTAAATTTTCCATGTGTATGGTGTTTTCACACCTGGATATTGTTGCTCCTGAACATGTATGGAAAACAGGTATGGACAACCTTGTAGGAACTACTTGTAGAAAGCTTCTGAGTCCCCTGTTAAAAAGAATATTGAAAGAGTACTTTCATATTTGCCAGTATGTAGTGCTAGATACTCTGGAGAACTTGCTTACTGAAAAGAGCTAATGATACAGTTGAGTGTCTTCTTTTTCTTAAACATATTACTGGGAGGACAAAATGATAGTAAGCACTCAGAAGATAAGCACCAAAGAGTGATGGTGAGAATTTGGAGAATTTATCGGGAAGTAGATTTCTAAAACCTTTTAAAAAAATAGATGTTATGTTTTAGAGCAGTTTCAGGTCCACAGGAAAACTGAACAGAAACTACAGAGATTTTCCCTATCCAAGCATACATAGCCTTCCATATTATCAACATCTCCTACCACAGCATTACAATTCGATCTGCACTGACACATAATCATCCCAAGTCTACTGTGTGCATTAGGATCCAGTTCACATTCTACAGGATTAACCCAGCGTATAATGGTATGGATAAATCTCTGTACTCCGTTAAACAGAGCATTGGCACTGCCACAAAAGTCCTCTGGATTTTCTTCTTTATCCTTCCTTTCCCCCTAATCTCTGGAAACCAGTTATCTTTTATACTATCTCCATAGTTTTGCCTTTCATATAGTTGGAATTATACAGTATGTAGCCTTATGAGACTCGTGTCCTTCACCTAGAAACATGGATCTGTGTTTACTCAGGTCCTTTCATGTCTTGGTACTTTGTTTCCTTTAGTGTTGAATGATGGTGTAACCTTTGAAGATAGGTGACAGCCTCTGTTTCCCTGCCTCATGACTTCCAAAATATATGGTTGAGTTGGCAGGATAAAGAACCACCACTCCACACTGTCAACTGGAATTGAGCCTTGAAATAAGAGGCTATGACTTCCCTGGGCAGAGTTTATATATCAGAACTGCAGCACTGGCCCTAGACCCCAAACATTAGATGCTACCTCGACTGTGTCATGCAGAGTAGTCTTGCTGTATATCCTTCCCCCTGTGTATTGCAGAGGTGCTGTTAGACCTTCTGCCTAGTCCAGCTCACCGTACTCACGTATTTCCCATATTTCCTGCCACTGTCACAGTCACTCATTCTCAAGCCACACCCTTCTCCACAAGTTAATAAAATCCTGGTTGGGCCCTGGGTGGAATCATTATCTGGACTAGATTTAGAACCCCCTTGACTCCCCATAACTATAAATATGTCTTAGTGTCTTTATTCTCTTTGTGGGTTGCACTGGAAGTGGTAGCTTGGAATTAACTTGCTAGAATTTCAAAAACTTTTCCATGGGATTACAAATATAGACTTCCTGGACTGAGATGAGGTGGAGGAAGGGCTCAATATACTAAGAATTTATAGAAATAGAAATCGTAGTCATTGAAATGTTTAACACCAGAGTAGGCAGTCTGAGGAGATAGTCAAGCAGAAATCAGTGAACTAGAAGACATACTTCACAAAATTTTCTAGAATAAACACAAAGACAAAAATAAATGAAAACTAAGAAATAGAAGTTTGGAAACATGGCAATAAAGACTGAAAATATTCCAGAAGTGACAAAAAAACTAATGCACAGATTCAGGAATCAGTATCCTTATTGTGTATTGTATTGGTATTGCGAATCCTTAATAACGTAGAGGACTGTGTCTTTATCGTGCTGAGATAAAACATCTGCTACTCTAGAGTTATATACATTGGGAAAATATCATTTTGGAATAACTTAAAGATATTTTCTGAAAAACAGCAACAGAAAAAGTATTTTGCCAAGACCAGATTGTTACTAATGGTTCAAGTTCCTAGGTAAACTCAAATGGAAGGTCTCAGATTTAAAAAAGAATAGAGAGAAAACAAATATGAAATGTGCATACCAAGTCAATGTACATTATGGCTTAAAGAGTTAAAACAGACAAAAAAACTTAAATATTTTTAAGGGTAACATAAGTCAAGAGGGGAGTCCTTAAAGTTTAAGTGTTCTTGGGTGCCTTTATTGCTAAAGGAAAGTAAAAGTATTAATTAATTACAAAAAGTGTATAACTAAAAATTGTAATACAGGCACTAATAGATATTATTTTCCATTTAACAGAGTAAAAAATGAAATGAGAAAAGCAGTTCCCATAAAAGAAAAAAGGTGATAAAAAGAAACCAAAAAGACAAAACAAATGAAGTACAGTATAAAATAATGTATTATAATGTAAGTATAACTAAATGATACAGTTAAAAGACAAAAATGAAAAAATATAAATTCAAACAAATTACTGTCACCACTAGGAAATAATTCAGCCACACAAAAATTATAGTGAGAAGTCATACACTTACAAGGAGAAATTATAAAAAATTATAAGAAACCTGTCTAAAACATACTGAATGAGATACGGTCAAAATAAGAGATTGGTGAAAGTTCACAAAATATTAAGAGACAATTGGTGTGGGTATTTGATCAAACAAAGTATTTTTTTGGACAAAGAAGAAGAAGAAATATATATATATATATATATATATATATATATATATATATGTTTACAGTTATATTGACCAGAAAAAATACAAGCATGCTGAATTTGGATATGCCTCAAATCATGATATCCAATTGCAGAAAAGAAAAATGACAGAATTAGAGGTAAACTTGATAAAGTGACTACTATAATGGTAATTGATAGATACAGTAGGCAGTACATGTATAACACAATATAAACAGTGTGACTAACGAGCTTGAGCTAATGCAAAGGCACTGACTATAACCCCCAAAATACATGGCATGTGCATATACTGTTTTCAAGCAGGAACTGACCTTTTATGAGGGTGTTGCCTTTCACATAATAATCGCAAGCACATCACACTTAAATTTTGATCATTTGTTATCCAAGAACTTTAGAATACACATTGCTACCAACAAGTCTATGGATTAAATATATAATTATCTCCATTTTACACATGAGAAAACTGAGATACAAAATGCTTAAGTGATTTTCTCAGGTGATATAACTGGAAAATACGAGTTGGCATTTGAAAGTCTGTGCTGTTTGCTACGTAACAGGGCAAAAAATATACATTGCCTAGGATAAAACTGATTAAAAATATATGTAAGCTCCTTATGGAAAACATTATGAGATCTACTGACAGACATTAAGGAGGACCCAGAGAAAAGACCTCAATCTCAAAGCTGGAAGAATAAACAGCATAACAAGATAATTCTTCCCAAATCGATGTAAAGATTCATACTTCCTGAAACACTGCTAGGGAAAATGTGATGTTTATACACAATGGAGTACTACATAGCTATAACGAGGGACAAATTTGATTACTTTGTAGGAAAATGGGTGGATTTTGAGACCATTAATACTAAGTGAAACAAATCAGACACAAACATAAATATTGCATGGTTTCTCTAATATGAAAAACACAAAATATAAATAATATAAGTAGTAAAATAAAAAATGATATGTAAAGAAACATGGAGATAGATTCTACAGTGATGGGAAGGGATGTGAGTAAGGAGAGTCAGGAAGGATGTGGTGGGACGGGGGAGTAAAGATGAACAAGATGGACTACGTACATGTATCTGTATCTGTATCTGTATATGTATGTACATGTATATGTATATGTATATGTATATGTGTATATATGTATATATGCATCAATCCACCAAGACAAATGTAATCATTATACATTACACATACTAATAACATTATACATAAACTAGCTAAGTATATAGAATATAGAAAATACTTGTAGAAAAGAATAAGATAAGAGGATTATTCAGCCAGCTACTGAGGCTTCGTATGAAGCCACTGAACAATTTAAGATGGTAGAGTATGGCACAGTGCTGTTACCATATGACCAATGAAGCAGACTGGAAAGACCAGAGACAAACTCTTACCAGCAAAGAAACTTGACTTATGATGGAGCTGTAATCACATATCAGGTAATAAATGGACTTCCAATTTGTAAAGTATGACATACTCATTAAAAATAATAAACTTGGGCCCCCAAACTCCAAAAAACTGTATAATTAAAGGCAAAATTATTTTAAATGCACAAATAACTATTTTTTATTTGAACAGAAAAGAGTTCTTAAACTAGATTGAAAAATAAACTGTAAAGAATAAAAGGAACTACTTACTCATGTATTTCCCCTAGGGATAAACAGTAGTGATTCATATTCTAATTAGGCATTGGTCACACTGGGGTGGAGGACCAAACCTCCTTACCTTACCCCTTCCAGGAAAGTCTTTGTCTGACCCATGTGTCTTTGCTACATCACTTGTTTCCTCATTTGAGATCCATTTAATCAATATTATCCAAGCAACTATACTTGTTGCAGTCTTATTGATTGACCACAGTTTTGTCCCACCTCAAACCCATCCTATAATATGCCATTGGATCAATGTTATTTAAGTGACTATACTTGTACTCTTATTGACTGATTATAGTTTTGTCCCACCTTACACCTGCTTCATCTCAGGCTTTGCTCAGTGAATATCCTTTTGGAGAGGGCTTGGGGGGGGTAACCCACATTCTGGGCCCCCTTAGCAGCTTTCTTTGTTTTGATAAATTCTTCCTATTCTTAAAATATTTCATTGCTTTTAAATTAGGAATTTTTGTTTATCAGATATCATCAAAAAGCAAAATAAGAAATCACAAACTAGGACATGATATTTGCAAATAAGCTGATTTCAAAGTATAGAAAACACTAACAAAACCTATGAATGAAAAAGCAATCGATAGAGAAATAAGCAAAAGATTTGAAAAGGGATTACAGAAAAGAAAACTGAATATGCCAATAAATAGGTAGAAAGGTAACTTTCTTAGTTACCAGGGGATAGAGATTTTAAACCACAATATTATATCACTTTAAACTGACTGGAGGTGGAGAATATCCTATATCTGATGACTATCTGTGTAATGAAGTATTTTGAAAATGTGCCAAACCAGGAATGCCTTCGCACTGTGGTTGAGGGTTAGATTTGGCTCACATGCTCTTTTCCTAGAAAACATTAAGTTGTATGCATCTTATGCTCAGGAGTTTCCTTGAGACCTCTCTTAATGTATACCATCTATTAATAAGAGAATGTTCTTAGCATGGCTGTAACATTACAAAACTGGTCATTCCAGGGCTTAAATGAATATATACTGTGTCATCACCATAAATGTAGTCCTGTATAGCCATGACTATGAGTGCATTATGGCTACACATAACAAGTGGATGAACTATGAATCAGGTTCATAATTTTGAGGAAAAGATACTGACTGCCGAAGCAAATATTCAGCATGATTTAACATGTATAAGCATTACAAAGTTAATATACCTTTTAGACCGCAAACTTATGTAGCAGAATTATAGTGATAGATAAAAAATTCAGTATGGTGGTTGCTTTCATGGCCAAAGAAGGTAAGGAAATGAGATTAGGGAATGGCACATGCAGTGTCGCCATGCCGTGGTAATGTGCTGTCTCTAGAACTAGGTGTTGGCATAGCTGCCTGTTCACGGCATCTTTGTTTGAAGGAAACCTGATATTGAAATTTGAAGGCAAGCTGACCCTGCAGTATAGCACTCCTCAGACTACTTTATACCTGCCATGGCAGTCTAATCCAATGCCTTACATGGAGAATAATATCGGTTTAAAAAACCAGTTTCATCTCTCGGTGACGTGGGAAGCATTATTCATGGTAATGGTCACTTTTTCTCCTTGAGGTGACTGGAATAGAGCAAGGCAGGTATGTACACAGTCATCTGAGCCACCAAGAAATGGAGGGAAGGAGGGAGAGTAGGAGGGAAAATGAGCATCAGAGCATTAGGTCCAGAAGAGGTTAGGATCAACCCATGGGAAAGGAAAATGTCAAGTCCGGCATGGTGTTATAACCTGCAATCCCAGAATTCTGGGAGACTGAAGCAAGAGGATCCCAAGTGTGAGCCTAGCCTCAGCAATTTAGCAACTTAGCAAGACCTTGTCTCAATTAAAAAACCAAAACGGGCCAGGGGATGCAACATTGTGAAGGACAAAGGCCCTGGGTTCAACCTGCAATTAATAAAAAAATTTAAAAAAGAAAAGGACAGATTTTATGAGGTGATAGCAAGACAATCCAAGCACACATATGCTGTTGATATGTGTTCTCAGATTGTCTACATGTTCCCCAAATCTGGAAAGCATTGGAGAGGTTACTTGAGAAAAAAAATTCCTAGAGGATAGTGTCAGATTTTATTTTTCCGTCTCAGTTTTATCTCAAGATAGGTATTTTCTAAAAAATACTGAAGGGGTGTTACTCATGCACTTATAATGAATCATAGATACTAATTTGCTGAGGACAGAAATTGTGTATTTTAACCTAGTGATGCTTTATACAATGTAAAATAACATACTGTTTGCATACGACAGCACTCCTATAAAACAATTCCATGTGAGTCTGAATTTAAATAGTAAGGATATCATGTTTTAAAAACAAAAGGAGGTACATGACTTATTCCAACATGAAATCTCTCTGTTTGTAGTCTATTAATACCATTAGATGCATCCACATTTAACAGAATATCTACACTGGGTCAAGTGTATGTGTGGACAATGAGAACTATGCAAGAACGAGAGTCTAGGCATTTGTAAAGAGATAAGAACAAATGTACACAAGAAATCTAGAAATACTCTTTGTCTCTTACAAGCACTCACGCACGCACATACCCTTTCGAATACATACCAGTCCTAAAATGCTTGCTGTCTTTTCTAGCCCAGCAGTGCTGCTGGTATACAGCCCCCTATGAAGCCGCACTCGGAGTACTTCTTACTAAAATGCAGAAATTCTGCAAATTACTTCTGTAATGAGCAATGGAGAGGAAAAACTGGATGAAATTCAACATAGGAAAAGCCAATTTGAGTACATAAAATGTTTTCTAATGACAGAGTCTATTAGGTCTTGGTAGAATCTCAGCAGGAATATGTAAAGGCTGTATCCAAAGAAGGACTTTAAAAAGCTTCATGAAAAATTTGATTTAAACTTTCCATCTCTGTAGCAGATGACAAGTGACTGAGAACTTTACCAGGGTTATAATGACTAGAAAACTTATCTGTTAAGAGAAAACCTTGCCACTGGTGTGCAGGAGGGCAAAGGTAATTCTTTTTCAAAGAATCATGATTTGCATTCTAGAAAAAAAAATCCATGTCTAAAAATATGGCTTCTGACAGTAAACTAGCTAAGGCTGGAAAGTATAGCAAGCAGAGGCAATGAATGTAAGCCTGCTGTAATTAGTTTGTCTAATGGTCCCAAGCTTCCCATCTAAGGAAAACATGCACTTCAAGAAGTTTTGAGTCTCCACTGTGAATTTTTAGTTCAGTTCATGACCACACAGTGGCTAGATCTAAGTCCTCTGTTACTTTGTTTATATTGCAGCTCTTTCCTGCCTACCTGCTGCCAGTGATTTGTTCATGCACACAGATAACCATAGTCTTATTTATAAAGAGAAATGGAAGGAAAAGCTTATTGTTCAGAGTGCATAGTGTACTACTCATGAGCACAGGGGCAATCCTTTGAGACTTTCATTTCTTTCCTTCTCAAAAGCAGAAGAGGAAGTTTAAGTGCCTTCTTGTGTGTTCAATTTAAAATACCAGCTACTCTATTGTTTGAAACTAAGTCTTTTTAGTGAAATAATCACTCCCTAGTCCTCAGATACCCTCCTCACACAAGGTAATTTTAGGATTTTAGAAGTATGCTTGCTGTAATCCCCTGAGCTTTCCTGGTTCACAGAATTTACTGCCTAGTTTGCTAAATGCAAAGAATTACAGAAAATTGGTTAAGTTCATGCTTTCCCCAAGCTACTAAAACTTTTCCGTTATAAAAATAACCAGATGAAAGTAGCCTCTTCTCCCTTCTCCCCCACTTGTAGATTAGCCTGGGATAAATATCTTGAATAGCTAAGTACAGCATGCACATATTTTGGGAGCGATACGAGTGGAAACAGAAAAGTCATAGAGCAGGAGAGACCATTCTAGAGCCAGACCTCCTGCAGTTGCTCACAGATGTGTCCTTACAAACCTGACTGCATCCCCCTCCATTGCCCTGCTTATTAATTTGACATGGGATGGTCTTGACATCCTGGAGTGTCATGTTTGTCAGAATAACTTTGGTCAGTAGCTGGGTATAAGATTGGACTCATAAGCACTTGTCACACAGAGAAAGAGAACAGTCTACCTAAATAATTTGTGCATATTTTTAAGAGTCACGTGTTCACTTATTTGAATGTATCCCTTTTGATTTCTAACTCTACATGTCTAGTCCTTTGCATGTCACACCTAGACTATAAAAATGAATCCCCCCTGTGTGTCTCCTTTTTGAGTTTTCTTCTTCCACTTTAGTCCTCACTTTCCTACAAACATGGGTCCATCTGGAATAATGGTCTGAATTCCATCATGCCTCTCTGAAATATTTTCTCATTACCTGTGTGTAACATCCAAGTTTCTCATTATGACATAAAAGGTTTTTCCTTATGGGTCTCCTTATGTGGCCCTTTTCTATCCTCACTATATGTTTTTATTTTTGTTTTTCATTTTTTTTATAACATAACTCTCCAGTTAGATGGAATTCCTTGATCTGCTGGGCATCTCAAGCCCTATAGCTTGCCTTTGCATTCACTTTGGTCTCAAAGTTCATCTTGTTCCAAGTTCAAGTTCTGCTTGGATGTCATTTACTCTCTGGACATCCCCAGAGTCAGCCTCTAGATTCTCTGTATCCCAGTTGTACTTTATTATTCTGAATATCTCACAGTAGTGTAATTATATATGCCTTCCTGTTTCCACATTTACCCTGTATACCTCTTAGTAGAAGACAATGCCTTATTTGTTTTTGGTTTACCCATATGCAGCATAGAATCTGAAATATTGCATTGCCCAAAAATATTTATGGTCTTTAACTTGCTGAAAGAAAAACATCATGATGTCATAGTAGAAGCAGAAAGTATGTCAGAATCTTGCAGCCTAAAAGCAAAATTTAGTGTGATATGAAAAGTGAAAAGTTTGGGAACTGCACATTTAATCCCATATTTTAGGAATGCAATGCATTCGTAAAGGACTGAGGGACCACAGAGTACAATTTTAAATCTTTGACAGCTTGTGCATGGTGTTGTAAAACTAAGGACCGAGACAAGTTTCTGATGGTAGTGTTTGTGCAAAATTTAAAGGGCAACGGAAAACTCAAGTACAGTATTTGCCATGTATTTTGATCGTAAGGCAGACTTTCATCTCTTCTGCACTGAAATCCTAGGTTACATAAGAACCGCAACACATATCATACATGTGCCTGCTACTGCACTGCACGTTCCCACACGTGTTCATAGTAAGAGATACATATTATTAATGTCATTATTCTCTCCTAAATGAGAGTCATAAGAGGTCATTCAAGTACTAAGCAGTAGAGTCTGAGTTGAGCCCATTTGTGGCTGATTCTAAATATACCTACATGTAACTTCTCAAATTAGAATGACTCAGATATTTAATTTGTTTAGATTAAAATTTTGAAGGATTATTTTGAAAATTAATGGAATGGTCATATATAGGGGATAATGTCATTAATGAAGGAAATTTATTTCATGTAGTTGGAATAGGAGCTAGTTTTCTAGATAAAAAGTCTTCTAGAATCTTTTTCATGCAACTGATATACTATCAGTCATATTCTGAACATCTTGAATTATTACATTAACAAAATCTATGCTTTGTTGTTATTTTATGCAAATAGTCAAGAGTACTATGAGAAGTGGCAGGAAGGGACCATAAAAAACAATTTCTTCACATCTGAGAGAAGTCCCTGGGGGAACCTATAGCTTGCTTTGCTTTTGGCAAACATGAGGAATAGAACTTGTGTATGTACGAAATGACCAGTCTGGCATTGATCATATAAACACATGGTTCCTTGTGAGAGTCAGATAGTAAAAACCAACGGAATAGTCACATGTGTTGCAGCTATGTGAGCTGTTCTTCATAAATTTGTTTACTCTTCTCATGCCAGATTTTATTACATAAGATTGTATTACTTGTATTACAAGAAAAAAATTGTCTTCTGTAAGGTGCATAAATCCAAAAACACCTCATTTGGAAAACTCCGTCCTTCAAATAAAGAAAGAAGACAGAAGAAATGGAGATTCTGATGGCCTGGTGACCTGGGTTATTGGAGAAAGAAAAATGGACTGTGTACTCCCTTCCATTTTTATTTTGGTATGAGAGATTTTATTAATTTCTGGGCACATAGGACAGAAAGAGATTAAATTCATATTGTGGAAAACACTTAGTGGTAGCCAGTTTTCTTTTCAATTTCTCAACACAGTCATTCACAATTTCTTAAAGCATATTTATAATTTTGCTGAAAAGGATTCACAAGTGGATTTGGCAGATATCCCTCTACAAGTCAAAGCAAGGAAAAAATTCTTTAAGGATTATCAACTTCCTGGTGGTAGGAAGACTCAACAGCTGTCAGTGCATCCTCTAGTTACACATAAACATCCCTCTCGGAAACATACTGTCCCTCCAATAGCTATGTGAGAGTGTTAGAACCTCTCTTGTAAGATAACTCACAGGCAATAGCACTTTGTAGGTTGTATTAGCTGTAGTTTGTTTATAAAAGGAAGGTGAAATAATACATACCCTTGACAAATTACACACTAGAAAAGACTATCTGCTTTATTACTTGCCAATGAGGAATTGAAATGAAGAAAAAAGAACAATCAGTGTCACTACTTGTACAATTACAAACTACCTCCATCTTAAAGAGAATAAATTTTCACTCAGCATCTGGTACTCACAAGGTGTATAGGTGGTTCTTTAACCTCTATGGGCTTCATTTTCCTTATCAAGTAACTCATATGTGCTTCTCTACTCTATAGTCTTCTTAGGGCTCATTTTACTAGATCAAAGTTCTCTTTAGTTTAATTTTCATCTGTTTAAACACCATTCCACTGTTCTGTATACACAATGTGTTAATCCATTTTAATCTTAAAGTTCGATCTCCACTATCTGTCATTATGACTTGACTTCTAGTAATCCTTTTATATTTGAAAGGAGAGCTCTATTTTATGGTTCTCAGTTTAAAAGTACATGATTTTTTTCTTTTCTTTTTTAAAATTTTCTTTTTTCTAAATCAAATTCCTCTCTGGATACCGCTTCCTATAGAATCCTTCACTCCTTTCTGGGCTACAACCATGACTTGAAAACCCTGATCTTCTCAGGAAAGTGAAGAGAACAAATGGTTTTAATGTGTTTTGCAGAACAGAGAAAAAACATTTCAGATTTTACTTTTTATATTTCCCTACTGAAAAACAAATAGAAACGTGAAAAGGGAGTATCTATTTGCAGGTGAAGACAATAAAATGAAAGAAGGGGCAAAAGTGTATTTGAGACACTGGTCAATTTTAACTGTGGTTGGTGAATAAATTCTGCTGCAGAACTCTAATTTACAATGAGGTTGGGTTCCAAAGTAGTGGCTTCTGTAGTAACTTTCATCAAGACTGAATGCTATATATTGCTTTAAGTGTCCTTTCTGAAGTAACAAAATCTGGTTGTTTAAAATCTGATCATTTGTGGAACTGCCATTCTTCTTCTTGAAAGTGATTATCAACCTTGTGCCATTCATCTTGACATTTTCCTAATCTACTCCACATAGAATGACTGTAGGCATAGATTACTTGTTGTGTATTTCAAGATATTACTGTCTAGTGCTTCATCTGCAAACATCATTGTTATTGTTGACATCTTTGTTTCAGTTGAAAATGAACCTAAGAATTTATTTCCTCTAACACCACATCCCAAACTCCCTACTAGCAGATAAAGATGTAGAGTCAAGGGCTTTGTGAGTGTACGTGTTCATGCATCATATATTTGACACATTTATTAGAATAGTAAATAATAATTTCAAATTTCAACTAGAAAACATTTGGTGGTAGTTTCTCTAATATTCAGTTTGAAGAACAAAACAACTCTTTGAAAAGTATGGGCACATCTAAAGATTTTCAACTCTAAACCCCCTTCAGTGTGTTAGTCTGCTGGAATGTGTAAGCCAACTCACTGCTTTGATCATTCTATCATGTACTTTGTATTTGGAAGGGAGGAATGCATAAGCTAAGACCCTTGATGTTGAACTAGGTCAGAGACTTTTGTGGAAGACTCAAACTGAGAACAAACAAAAATGATACCAGAGAAGTGGAGGAGGGGACGGAAGCTAGAAATCCAGATCCCTTACTTTATGTGAAAACTGAGCAATATCTTATGTTTGTCGACAGAAACATTTAAGAGCTCAAACAATATATGTGTCATTGTGTTCTTATTTCTACATCCACTGTGTGAAATGACACACACCATGTCAGAGGTGATGGTGGCAGGGACAGAGCAGGACGTCTGAGGAACCTACTCACTGCAAAGGATGCGTGGGTGAGTTTGCAAAGGTGTTCCAGGCTGAACTGAGCCACTTCCCTGGCTGTTGGAGGAAAGGGTCAGGAAGGAATTACTCTGAGCCTTCTGGCCTGTGTCACCTTTCCTACAAGGCTTGTTTTAAGCATCAGAGGTGATTTCTTAAGTACCCAGTTAAGAATCCAGCAACAGAGCAAATGCTCAGGATACGATAATTCTTATAAGTGCACGGGTGAAGGGACTGTCACACAAGACAGAGGACAGAAGAAGGAGAAGATTTTGGGTGAAAGCATGCCTAATTAGGAAAAATTCCTGACTTCATTTGAAATGTCCTTACTCTTTGGAACTTTGAGTGTGTTAAATTTGCCTCATGTTTTTGCCAATCTTCTGCTGTGGACATATATCTGAATATACAACTGATACAGGAGTGGTGTGCGTTAAAAATAAACTGTACTGTTAAGCCCATTGTCCAAGCTGATGAGCCTGTCTCATTCTTATACACTGAATATTTAACCTGAGTATCTTTTACATATTGCTTTTTAAATGTTTTGGTACATAAAAATTGTATATATTTTGGAGCACTATGTAAATGTTTAAGTCAAGATAAGCATATTTATTTGCTCAGAAATTTATAATTTCCTTGTGGTGAAAACATTCAAAATTCTTTCTTCTAACTGTTTTAAGGGATACAGTACTTTAGCATTATCTACAGTCATTTTATTTAATGTCACAGAACACAAATCTCCTTCATAATTGTAGCCTAGTAGCCACTGTATAATATTTCCCTGCCTTTCTTCCCCTCTTACAATTGGTTTTAAATGAAAATTATATGACAATAAAAAATAAGGTCACTGAACATTAGTGAAACTATTCTTATATGTAACCTGTGATACTGTAACTTGATAGAACTATTCAGAAAACAATTTGTCGATATACATTTCTCGGAAATCTTAATAACTTTATGTACCAATACAACAATTTCACTTCTGGAAAACTTATGAAGATTATTCTGAAATGTAGCCAAGGTTCATGCTACAATGTAACAAAGTGGTAAAGTGGTACTTTTACCTGGAAATGCAGAGCATACAGAAGAGAAAAGGCACCCAAAATGCTATGGCTGTTTCAGGTGGTACAACAGCAGATAGTAATACCTAAATATTTTATGCAGAACCTCAGAAGTGTAGCCTGGATTTACTATAGTACTTGGATCATGACATATCTTTGATATTGTTCACACTTGTTTTACACTATATGATATTTGATTATCCTATCCACAGTGGATATCAATGAATCGAACATGTCATGACCAACCAGGGTATTACCGATAGCTTATATCCTTAAAAAGGAATCACCGTCATCTCAATATAAAACATATCCACTTAGAGGATTCCAGGATTCACATTGGAGACAATATAATATGGTGGGGTAAGTCTAGGCTAGGTTTCTTTTTCTGGGCTTTTCTAATTTAAAATATTAAATAAAGTATTCAAACAAGTTAACTTGTTTTCTAATTCCTGCAATTATCCACAATTTCAAATTAGCAAATATATATTTGAATCAACTCTTTCTGAACACCAAAGCTAAAGTAGGAGAAAATTGATGGAGAGGTGTGCTACTTATTAGAAATTGGTATTAGATGGTTCTAGACATAGACCAATGTGTACTGCATGACTGCATGTGTACTCTCACTGTAAAAACCCATAAAATATGGGTTGATGCACTAGAAATGTTAAACTATTTATAAAAAAATTAAAGGATTGACATTCAAATGTCTCCTTTTGCTCACAGGAGTTACCCTGAGAAGCACATGCTGACAAGTGACTGTAATGAGC